>JAKOGI010000104.1:815000-963951 GCA_029747015.1 Carnegiea gigantea | reverse complement strand
TAATAGAAGGAAATTTAATAGCTCTTGGTAAATTAAACTCTACGTGAACATCACCCACATCAAAAGTTAGTGTACTATTTTTTACATCGATGCGGCACCCTATGGCCAAAAATGGCCTCCCTAGAATGATTGGGATCTGTGTATCCTCTTTCATTTCTATAATGACAAAGTCTACTGGTACGTATAAATTCCATACTTTTATTGAGACATCCTCCAAAATACACACAGTGTATTTTATAGAACGGTCCGCTAATTGGAAGGAGATAGTAGTTGGTCTTAACTCTCATTGTTCCAGTTTTTTACACTGAGAAAGGGGCATTAAGCTTACGCTTGATCCTGGATCGCACAAAGCACGATTTATAGGCACATTCCCAATTAGGCAAGGAATTGAAAAACTGTCGGGATCTTTTAACTTAGCTAGAAGTTTATTTTGAATAGCTGCACTGCACTCTTCAGTCAAAGCTACCGTTTCATATTGTTCTAGCTTTCTTTTGTTAGACAGAATTTCTTTTAGGAATTTAGCATATGAAGGAATTTGGGTCAAGGCTTCAGTAAACGGTATGTTTATGTAGAGTTTCGTAAGGACGTCTAAAAACTTTCCAAATTGCATATCAAGTTTTGCCTTAGCCATCCTTTGAGGAAATGGTAAAGGTGGTATGGAGGGCTTTGGAGAAATGGTCTTAGGGTCCTTAGGAACCTTGTCAGGCTTGTGCATGACATTATCAATTATTTCCTTATAAGACAAAGATAGCTCTTTCTCAACATTCTCAACATGCTTATTCATATCTTGCAAAGATTCATCATGCGTAATTTACTTAGGCCCCTCTAGTTGCTTGCTCCTCGTAGAAACATTGCATTGCATTGCTCCCTTGGGCTAAGCTCAGGTTCACTAGGTAGTCTATCTGAGGACGTTGATGAAAAATTAGCTTTTTGGGTAATTTGGGCCTCTAACATTCTATTATGAGTTGTAAGTACATCAACCTTTGAGGCTAATTGTTCAGTGTACTTATCTTATTTCTGTTGTGCCATAAGCATTTTTTCCATCATTAGCTCTAAATTTGACTTTTGGGGCATCTGAGAAGGGAATGTGGATCTTTGAAAACCAGGGGGTACTCTAGCATTCATAGGGGGCATATTCAAAGTGTTTGGATTCGAACTATAAGAGATATTCTGGTGATTCTTCCAACCTTGATTATATATGTTAGAGTAAGGATCATTGGTCGGTCTCGGGTTAAAATTTTGAACATAATTAACTTCATTAGGATACTAGGAAAAAGACTCCCAACTTCATAGTTCAAAGATATATGCTCAATTGAACCACAAATCTCACAAGGGGAAAGGGCACTAAAGTTTACAGCATTAACATTCAGTTGGTCCAGTCTTTTAGTCATGGAATCCACTTTAGCAAAAAGTAAAGTAAAAGTATCAACTTCAAGCTTACCTCCAACCCGCCTGGGTTGGGCCTCATTCAATCGACCATTGAAAGTTATTAAGCGTCATCTCCTCAATAAGGTTATAGGCTTCATCCTCGATCATCAAAGTTCCTCCTACTATCGCATCAATAGTTGACCTCACAGCTTGGGTCACACTGTTATAAAAGGCTTGGATAATCATCCAGCGCTGAAGACTATGATGTGGGGCACAAACGCAATGAATCCTTGAAACGCTCCCAGGCTTCATAGACTGTCTCATCCTCTTTTTGCAAAAAGTTGGTGATTTGATTTCTCAGGCTCACTATCTTACTTGGAGGGAAGAATTTAGCGAGGAAAGCTTTTGTCAACTCGTCCCAAGTAGTTAAGCAACTAGATGGCAAAGAGTGCAACCAAGTCCTCGCTTTATCCCTTAATGAGAAAGGAAATAAGCGCAGACGAATCGCATCATTGGAGACTCAGTTTAACTTTAGCGTATCGCACACCTCTAAAAAGACTGAGAGGTATAGATTCGGGTCTTCCAAAGGAGTTACGCCGAACTGAGATTTCTGCACCATGGAAATAAATGCTGGCTTGAGCTCGAAGTTACTGGTATCCACAGCAGGTCGAGCTATGCTTGAGGCAATCCCTTGGACTCCGGGAGTAACGAAATCACGAAGGGTCCTTCTTTCTTCACCCGCCATGCTTAAATTCCTTCTTGCCTCGCGCCTTTGTTCTTCAATCCTCTGCTTTTTCCTTCTTAAGTGAAAAGTCTTCTCAATCTCTGGATCGGGCTCATACAAAACCATACTTCGCATAAACTAGAAAAAATTCCTGCAAGCATTTTCACCAACACTACCAGCGCAATTAAACAGGAAAAAGAAAAATAACAAGAAAACAAAATAAAACAAAATAATAAAATGCTTAGTCACGTTCGTAAGATAATACTCAACAGTTAGCAATTTAGTCCCCGACAACGGCACCAAAAACTTGACACGACACTACCGCAAGCGCACGGGTGTTCATAGTATAGATAAAAGATATCGTTCCTCAGGGATCAAAGTAATCCATCGAGCCTAGTCTTGTCAGAATATGCTAAGCAAAACTCAATTTTCAAATGGATTCGATTAACTACTGTAAATAAATTTATCTAAATCAATAAGAGAAAAATGTCTAGGAATTTTCGCAGTTGTGGAAGAGAATTGGATCAAAATGAATCAACATGTGCGATTCTCTAATTGGTTAATTCTGAGAAATTGTAATCTTGTCAAGAAACGTGATCTATTCTTTCGAAATCAATCAAATTGGCCTAAACTAAGCAAACGTCATTCATTCAAACTAATCTGACTTAATCCAAGTTTAATATATTCGATTACTTACTAACCTTCCAAACATATAAATCTCTCTTTCGAGATGAAGTTATGCTATATCTATTCAAGCAGTCCAATAGCCAAATGTCGTCTTTCGAATGTTCACTCGATCATTTCAAGTGTGCAAGTAAATTTTGGCCAAAAATCAACTCACAACATATCAAACACTTGATAGAACAAAATCAAACCAATCATGAAAATAAGCACAATTGAATAGATTAAAACATGATTCAATAATAATTTCACCAACTACTAAATTCCTAGACTAAGAAAACTACTCAGACATGATAAAAGATAAACTAACCAAAAAGATCGACGAAATCTTGAATGGAAGGGACTCGACTGAGATGACCTTCACCAAGGGCTTTGGAACCACCTCAGGATCAAAATTCTCACACTCAAAACTCACTCAAAACTAAACAAGGAACAAAATCTGAGAGGAAACAAACTAAACCAATCTAAAATATTCTACTTGCTTGCTTAGAATGCTCTTGGAGGTTGTGCTCTTCCTTCGTTGCAGAACGTCCCTATTTATAGGAAACTTCAATTGATCTCAGCCACACAGCCGAGGGAAAATAAAGCGGCAACAATTACAGGCATACCACAGTCCGTGAGGTTCACCACGGTCTGACCGTGGTCTACGCTGGAACCGAATTTTTGCTGTTTCTTAACTTCGGTCGTGGCATAATATGGATGACCGTGGGAGAGGTCAAAATACAGCCATTGAAGGCAAATACTGGATAAAAATACTAAAAATTCTACAAAATACATAAAACAACTACACCCAAGCATAAATCGAGAATAGAAGAGTAAATAACATCATTAAGCACAAAATTCTCCTAAAAATGAGGCAAATAGCCCTAAAACGATATACATATTAAGCACTTATCATATATATATATATATATATATATATATATTATATATATATATATTATATATATATATATATATATATATATTATCTATATATATATATATATATATAGATATTATAGATATGGTTTTATATATGTGTGTGTGTGTGTGTGTGTTGTGTGTATGTGTGTAATAGATATACACATGTAGATTATGTATATATAATATATATCTATATATATATATAATATATATTGATATATATATATTATATATATATTATACTATATATATATAAGTAGATGTGAATAAATATATATATATATATATATATATGTTTATATATATATATATATGTTATAGATATAATATATATATATATATATATTATATATCTATGTTATATATATATATATATATATATATATATATATATATATAATAGATATATATACACACACACACATATATCTACATGTGTATATATATACACACACACACACACACATATATATATATGGATTAGCGGTTAGTAGGTTACAATGATGAGCAAGGATGTGATGCAATTTTGCAAGCTCTCCCTTATGTTTTATTTATCCTATCTGATATTCTTTTCAGATAGTCGTATTTGATATTCATAAAATTTAGTGCAATTAATGGGCAATAATAACACAGGAGCACAATAAGGATTGAGATATGAACACCCATTGAATTAACCAATTAAGTGCGTGTTCGGTAAAATTAGCTGTTTTAGTAATAGTTAGCTGTTAGCGGTTTTACTAGCAATTAGCTGTGACCCACTAGTTGTTAGTGGTTAGCAGTTCAATTAGCAATTTAAAATAAATGCGCTTGGTGAAGGTAGCTGTTGAAGTAGCAGATTTATATAAAATGACTAAAAAGGACACAATAAATAAAGGTTTTTAGTAAATCAAAAGAAGAACTTTGTAATTTGCAATGCAATCACTAGATAGAGGTTCTTAAAAGCTACTTTCATTAGTTTTTAAAAAATACTACATAAACCTCTAACCACTACCTTATTCACTACTTTACCGAGCACTTTAAGTAGTGGTTCATACCATTTTGACTACTATAAACCACTAACCTCTACCTCAACCTCTATTACCGAACACGCCCTAAGTTGTGATCTTGTTAATTCTATAATGTCAACCACATGCTAATAAATAAGTTTTGAGGGTTTGTTATTTTTTTTTTCTTGGAAAGGTAAGTACAATAAAAATTAAACAATCTTTCTTAAGCGATATTCTTATACTATTATCAACTAAAATAAAAAGGAAATCCTTAAAACATGGGAAGTAATAAAAAAAGAGGAGGCATGAGAACTAGAAGCATATTTGGCCATCCAATCATCAGTCATGTTGCCTTTCTGTTGGTAAGGGTGTGCAAAATCGGTTAACCGGAGTTTCGGTTAAACGAAAATTGGTTAGCCAGTTTTTCGGTTCAAAAAATTGCGAACCATAACCGAAACAAAAATATTTCGGTTAACCATTTTTGGGTTAACAAAAAATTTTGGTTCGGCCAAAACCCGAACCGAAAAAATCGGTTGATTAGTTTTTCGGTTCGGTTGACCGATTTTTTGGTTTGGTTACCAGTTAACTATTCACAAATAATAGAAAACGTATAGTTTCTTACCTAAATTTTTCATTTTTTTCTGTTTAAATTTTTTGTATAAAAATTAAACTTTGGTTACCATTTATAAATAATGAAAAAGTGCACTTTATTATGTAAATTTTTTTATTTTTAATGTATAATTTTTTAAGAAACAAAATTATTTTTGGTTAGATTAGCCGCCGGTTAACTGAATTTTCAAATTGTTCGAACCGTAACCAAACCCAAAACTGAAAATTTTTTTGATTCGGTTAACCGAACTGATTTTTTTGAAATTTTTGTTCAGTTAACCAGCTCTTCAGTTTGGTTTTTTCGGTTTTTTGATTCGGTTTTCGGTTTTGGGTGTTTTTGCACACCCCTATGTATTGGAACTCAATTTTGTCACAGTATTTGATAAGTATCCTTATATCTTTGATGATTGTTTGAATTTGCCATGGCATGTTGACTTCTCATCGAGTCAATCAAATAACTATTTTATATCTCCATCTACTGTGATGTGCTTAAATTTTTTCGTGTCAAGGGATACCTTAACATCATCCAACATTGATGTGGCTTCAACATCTAGCCAAAATCAACACATCCTTCATAAACCTGGGTCCTACTACAATGAGGTTCCCCTTACATCCTCTAATAACATATCCTATGGTCGCTACAACGGAGGATTTGGATCCATCAAAATTAATTATGATAAATCCTTCCTGTGGTGTGAACTAACTCACTTGATGGTTGCTTTTCTAGATGATGGATGAGGTCCAAATGATAATTTGTTGAGGAAGTTCAAGTCTTTCATTTAGCCTGGTTGCATTTGGCTCTAAGTAGGGTGCCTATTGATGAAAAGATCTCCTTGTAAAAAATAAATGCATGTCTTCTCTTACATATGCAACAAAGAATGATAATGATACAGATAAACCGTTTCAGCCCAAATAACCTGTTATAGCCCATAACAAAGACAAATTGGGGCCCCACCCTTCTTTCACACCAACCCAAGGAGTCCCTCACCAAGCTAATAATACGCACTCCCTTTAAAGCCTTAACCCAGCCAAGTAATTCACCTTTTTTTAGGTTAGCTTCCCAATGTATTCTCTCCTCTAGAGAAGTGCCAGTACTTCTTGCTTCAACTTACATCTTGCTCCGCATTCTCCTTCCCATTTCTCCTCTACCCCATCCCGACCTCCCATCACTCTAGCAACTATAGTTCATTTCTTATTTTAGATTTGGGAGTCAGAGTCAACAAAAGGGTCATGGGTGGGGTAGCACCTAGCATTGACACAAAAGATGGTGGCAAAATTCCTATCAATGAAGGTGTTAAGGCAAGCGCAATGCAAATGGATGATTGTCTTGAACTTGGGTCACAAGGCTGAGATTGCAATTGATGCTATCAATAGATGTTGAGTTGTTCCTAAACTTAGAATAAGTTGGATGATATTTTGATGAAAGATAAAAAGTATTGAATTAATTATGAACCAATGAATTCAAGTAATAACGTTTAAATAGTTGGCAAATTTGAAATGAGCATAATAAAGTAGCCCATTTATACCAAGAAAAACGTTTGGATGTTTATAGAGAAGATATGTGTGATTTTATTTGATTAATACAATATCATCATAATTTTATTTGATTGGTGATTTGGGTAAATTAACCAAGGAAAGTATCTAACCCATTCAAAATTTGAATTTCAAATTTTGAAGAGACAAATTGATTTGTCATCCATTATATTTGCTATACAATTTGATCTTGCATATTTAGAATATTCTGTTGGCCATATTATCATGCCACAAATTTGTAAAACAATATCATGATCAAAGGATCAAAATCTCTTATATTTTATTGCAAAGAAAAGATCTTATTTGAAGATGATATCTGCAATATTCTATGAAGATATTATGCAGCATCATATCAGCCAAAATCGTGGAAAGGAAGGCAAGAGAATCAAATCAGAAACAACTGACCAAAAATCAAGGGCCTGAAATACAGTTTCAGCATACACTGAGCAAAATTTCCTTTCTTGGTGCACATCCACTTGAGCTTATAAATAGAGTCCAAATGAGGAAGAGCAAGCATCCAAGCAAGTTGTAAGAATATTGAGCTATACATTTGAGAATTTACTCTAAACATTACATTGTGATAAAAAGTTGAGTGTATTAAGGAATTCTTTATTAAGGAGTGAACTTAGGAGTTGGTGTGAGGTCACAACTCCCCCATACTTAAATCAAGAGGTTGATTTAAGTACTTGGGATATCTTGAGTGAGGTAGTTCTGAGAGATTGTGAGAGTTTATCTTAATAAAAGAAGTATAGAGTTGAATAACTCTAAGCGGGAACATCTCGTTAAAATATACTTGAATATTGTCTCATTTTAATTTTTGTTCTTGCTTTCAATTTTGTTTTTGAAATTTCTGAGATCACCCGATTTACCCCCCTCTTGGGCGATCTAAATCTTCAATTAGTATCAGAGCCAGTCCCACACTTCTTTTGACTTAACAGTCAAGTGGGTGACGATCATGGCTTTTTTAGAAGATGTCAATATGCTTTACTATTAGATCCCTCTTATTTAAAGGAACAAACTTTTCTTATTGGAAAAATGTTATTCAAATTTTTATTGAATCTACTGATATGGAATTATGAAAAATTATAAACAATGGACCGTAAGGTCAAAAATGACAAGGGAGAATTCATTGACAAACCAAAAGATCAATATAC
This sequence comes from Carnegiea gigantea, assembly GCA_029747015.1. Classification (NCBI taxonomy): domain Eukaryota; kingdom Viridiplantae; phylum Streptophyta; class Magnoliopsida; order Caryophyllales; family Cactaceae; genus Carnegiea; species Carnegiea gigantea. Next base: position 955,990 of record JAKOGI010000104.1, on the reverse strand, counting down.
GAGTGCTGACTGGAATAAACTTATCAAGAATTCAAGAGCTAAGCATATTCTTTATTGTGGATTAGATGCTAATGAATATAATCGAATTTCTGCATGTGATACAGCTCAACAGATTCGGAACAAACTAATTGTTACATATGAAGGGAAAAGCCAAGTCCGTGAAACCAAAATGAATATGTTCATACATCAATAAGAACTATTCAAAATGCAGACAAACGAATCGATAAAAGATACGTTTACTCGGTTTACCAACATCACCAATAACCTAAAGTCGCTTGGTAAGACCTACACAAATGAAGAGATGGTGAGAAAAATCCTTCGATGTCTTCCAAAGAACAAATGGAGACCAAAAGTTACCGTAATCGAAGAAGCTCAGAATCCCAAGAAGTTAGAACTAGACAATATTCTAGGAATGCTCACATGAGATTCATCTCAAAGAAGATGAGGGAGAAAGCTCAAAGAAAGGAATAGCGCTAAAAGCTATACAAGAATATGTTAGGCGATAAATTGTCCTATTTTACATGTCTCTTTCACCCACTTTTAGCTCGTATAATAACTTAATCTTTAGGATTTTTACTTGTTTTATTTACATTTTGTAAGAAATAGGTTCAAATGGAGCAAGTACCCTGAAAAGGAGCGAAGACGGGACAAAGCGAAGAAAAACAGCAGAAACAGGCAAGAAGGAACAGCAGGGGGGCTGAACCACCGCGCCAGGAAAATGGCACGGTGGGGCCGTGCCACCTTGGCATGGTGGGGCCGTGCTATGTGGCACAGTCATGCCCCCCCGGGCCGCTGTTTCGTCGCACAATTCTATTTAATCCTCCTTCGGTGTTTTTGTTCGGGGGTGGCTCGGGGTCGTTCGGGGGTTCTTCCAGGCGATTTTTAGGGTAGTTTAGTTTAGGTTTTAGGGCATAAAAACCTCATTGAGAGGATTAGATTAGGTTGTATTAGATTAATTTTGGATTCAAATATTGGGATTTGAAGTTCTTCCTATCAATCTATAAGTTTTCTCCTCTCTCTCTACCTTTATTTTTCAGTTTTGTTCTTATTCGTTCTTGTTATGATTATGTTAGTTTAGATTGTATTTAGTTTTAATGCTTAGTTTTCATTGTTAATCCATGTTTTATTAGGCCGTTAGATTTGCTTAGGTTTATTCTCTTTCCTCCATCTTCATGCTTGTTATGTTCTTTGTCAGTTTAGGTTTGAATTTGGGTTTTTGTTGGCTTGAATTGTGATTAGCTTATTGATGGCTAATTAGTCTTGTATTAGGCCTAATCATACCCAATCTATGCCCAGAAGTTAGAGTTTTCTCTTACACCCCCCAAGTGTTCAATGAAATGCTTGAAAGAGCTTTCATTCATATTTTTGGGCGATTGACTTATGCTGAGAGGTGAGGTCAATTAGCTAGTGTGGGAGAGGGAATAGCCGAGTTCGGGATATGAAAATAGTATCCGATTCGAGCTAGATCCGGGGGTTGCTAATTTTGTGGTCTAATTGGGCTAACCCCATTAAAATAGGTGGTTAGGCTAATTAGACTAACTCATGACCCTTGAGAGAGGGCTTGTGTGGTGTTCGATAGTGCAACCGACCATCTCTCGTTTATAATGTAGTTTGGGTAGGTTAGGACACGTCTCAATTAGTTGATTCGTCCATTAGTCAAATCAAAACTTCAAGTCGCTTTTTCTATGTTTGTTAGCATAGTTTAGTTTACCGTCCTTCCCTTTCGGTTAGCCTAGCTTGAACCATTTAAACGAATTCCGGTACTTGAAACTCAACTTCCAGTGGACGACACCCCGAGTACTCGATAATAAACCTTGCACTTGGGGTTATAAATTTAAAACTTGAATTCTTCCCATTAGAAGATTGCACTTATGAGGAAGAAGAATGCAACAACAATGATGAAGAGACATTCTCATTGATCGTTCAAGGCCATAACAAAATGGGGCTAAAGAAAAAATTCAATCAACGAGGACTTAATTCAAAAGGATCCACGTTAAAAAGAAATGAAAAATCATCCAAAGGTAAGTTTTTTCATAAAGATAATACTAATATTAGTTCTTGTTATGAATGTGGTATGCTAGGACATTTATTGAAGAATTGTCCACTAATCCAAAAAATGGGAGAATCACGGAGATTCAAAAAGAAAGACAATAAGAGAGCAATGATCGCAGCTTGGAGCGATAGTGACATAAGTAACAGTGAAAGTGATGAAGAACACAATGCCAACATCTGTCTCATGGCTAAGGAAGTACAAGACGATCAAAGATCTGAGTATAAAAGTATTGATAAGGTAGATATATCAGCTTTCCATGAATGCTCTAGAGAAGAATTAATTAATGCCTTAGTCAATTTTGCTAAACTAGAACAAAGATATCTATCCAAATAAAAAGATCTTAAGAAAAATCTTCGAGAATTAAATCAAACGAATGTAGCTCTTGAAAAACTAAACAATGATCTTCATGATAAAGTTAAGAGTCTAGAAAATAAAAAAATGGAATTGCAAGCCAAGTGTGATAATGACCACAAAATAATCTTAAAATTCACACACGGAGAAGAAAATTTGGATTAGCTACTTTGTACCCAAAGGGCATCCTTTAACAAAGAGAGAATCGGATATATCACTCCACCAAAAAGAATACCTATAAGAATTTCTTTGTTAAGTCTACTCCATATAAAAAGGATATTAGAACGTGTAATTATTGTTCTAAAATGGGTCATATTGCATACTTATGTCCACTTAGAAAACCACCTTCAAAGATTATTCAGATTTGGATTACAAAGGAAATAAGACCACTTAATCTGGTAGACACTAATGGACCCAAATTTTTCAAAAGTGCTTCGAGAAATGTTTAAGTTCATTTTGTAAGAGTACTTGATGGTTGAGCAACCAAAAAAAAAAAATAATCATAAAAAATGAAGCTCTAACATTTGTATACGTACATAATATTTTTTTATACACTAGACTTTGACTCTATTTTGCATGCTAGGATAAATTGATATGATTCCTTGTGTATGCGAATTCACATGCTCTTTGTGTCTTCCTAAATAACTATTTCAAGAAAGGAAAAATACAATTTATCCTAGATTGTTTGCACTTCGATATGCCTTATAACCCCATATTTTTGTCTTAAATTAATGTACGAAGGGGGAGATAAATAATTTGAATTGTGGTGTCTTTTCATATCCTCTACATTTGGGTTATCTCATGTCCCCAAGATTGATATTATATGCTTAAATTATTTCTGCAAGGGGGAAAATATGCCACTGGTATATAAATTGTGTTATAATGATATTGGCATGAATTAAGGAGGAGATATAATCGCCAATGGTACTTATCTCTTATTTCTATCCTTGATTTGTATGTTCTAATTATTGCATCGAAGGGAGGAGAAAATAGTTTGATTACATATGATAAAGTATCATATAGTTCTATCATTTTTGAAAGGGGGAAATGTAAAGAGTTTTGAAATATTAACATTCTAACATATTAATATCTCTGAAGAATTATTGACATATAACTTCATTTTTATATTTATGAGTGCTATATTAATAAGGAGTCATACAATTAATCTATAATGACATTCTATAACCCTTCTGACTGATGACAAAGGGGGAGAAGTATTATGAGTTGATGATAAGTACATATAGGGATTAAGTTATGTATCTCCATATTCTTCCATACTGCATTAATTATATTGACCTTCTCCTTCTGATCTTACCTTTTTGATGAAACACAAAAAGGGGGAGAAAGATGAATTGGTAACTTCAAATGGTAAGATCTCTATAAGCATTTTAATTCTTCAAGTTAGATTTTATCTTTCATCAAAAGGGGGCCGGGAGATTGTTGAGGTACTCCTAAACTTAGACTAAATTGGATGATATTTTGATGAAAGACAAATAGAATTGAATTAATTATGAACCAAATGAATTCAAGTAATGACGTTTAAATGGTTGGCAAACTTGAAATGAGCATAATAAAGTAGCCCATTTATACCAAGAAAAACATGTGGATGTTTATGGAGAAGATATGTGTGATTTTATTTGATTGATACAATATCATCATAATTCTGTTTGATTGGTGATTTGGGTAAATAAACCAATGAAAGGACCTAGCCCATTCAAAATTTGAGTTTCAAATTTTGAAGAGACAAATTGATTTGTCATCCATTATACTTGCTATATTATTTGATCTTGCATATTTAAAATATTCTATTGGCCATATTATCATACTGCAAATTTGTAAAACAATATCATGATCAAAGGATCAAAATCTCTTATATTTTATTGCAAAGAAAAGATCTTATTTGAAGATGATATCCACAATATTCTGTGAAGATATTATACAGCATCATATCAACCAAAATCGTGGAAAGAAAGGCAAGAAAATCAAAATAGAAACTGCTGACCAGAAATCAAGGGCCTGAAATACAGTTTCAGCATACACTAGGCAGAATTTCCTTTCTTGGTGCATGTTCACTTGAGCTTATAAATAGAGTCCAAATGAGGAAGAGCAAGCATCCAAGAAAGTTGCAAGAGCATTGAGCTATACATTTGAGAATTTACTGTGAACATTATATTGTGATCAAAAGTTATGAGTGTAGTGAGGAATTGTTTATTAAGGAGTGAACTTATGAGTTGGTGTGAGGTCACAACTCTCCCATACTTAAATCAAGAGGTTGATTTAAATACTTGAGATCTTTAGAGTGAGGTAGCTCTGAGAGATTATGAGAGTTTATCTTAATAAAGGAAGCAGAGATTTGAATTCTAGAGTTGGATAACTTTAGGCAATGACCTAAGCTTGATTGAGGTCCAACCTCATTAAAATATCCTTGAGTATTGCCTCATTTTAATTTCTGTTATTGATTGTTTTTAAATTTTTGTGATCACCCTATTCACCTCCCCTCTAGGGTGATCTGAATCTTCAATAGAAAATTTCCAAAAAGAGCTTGTTTTTTCCCAATCTTAATGGAAGATAGACATCCTAGTTTACTTCTGAATGCCTGCCCTTGAAGTTCTTGGTGTGCAATGTTGAAGGGGCTGGAAAGAAGGCTTTGAGGGTTACTTTGAATGAGATCCTTCGAATTAATAAGCCATCACTAGTGGCTTTGTTAGCAACTCACTGGAATGGTAATAATGCAGTTCAACTCACTTGGAAAATGAGCTACCTTGGTCATGACAGAATCAATGCGGAAGGATTTAGTAGGACCATATGGTTGTTTTAAAAAATTGAGGAAACAATGGTTATTGCTTGTCATGCTCAGCATATTACAGTGGAGATTAGTAGGACTGAAGAGGAATCTTGGTTTCTTCTTAGCTATTTATGTCAACCCTTTATAATAAAAAATAATGTAGTTATGGGAAGAGCTTTCAAATCTAGGTAACAACTTTAATAAGACATGGACGCTAGCTGGAGATTTTAATGACCATGCCCCTAGGAGAAACGCCCAGGGGGCTGGATATATAGAGATGGTGCAATGATTTAACATAGTGGGTAGAGAATAATGCCTTTATTGATCTAGACTATTCCGGTCGAGATTTCACTTGGGCTAGAGAGCTTACACCAGAGACTAGTAAATGAGCAAGGTTGGATCAAGGATTATGAAACATTATTTGGCGTTCAAGGTTTGATGAAGCTACAGTGCGGCATCTCCCATCTCTTAAATCTGATCATTGCCCTCTATTGATAAGTTTAAATGGGTTTGCTCCTAGCCCTATAGCGAACAAGCCATTTTGGTTTTTGTCAGTTTGGATGACCGCGACAATTTCAACTGTTTTGTGGATGAAAATGGGATACTAAGAAGCCTATTGTGCCTTTTATAAAGGACCTTAGGAAGGAGTTACAAAGGTGAAACCAAGAAGTTTTTGGAAAAATTTTTGAAAAAAAACACCTCTTATGGACGAGGTTGAAAGGTATCCAAAAACAATTGTCCACTTGCTAGGATCGAGGGCTCTTGAAACTCAAAGCAAAGCTCCGCCATTAATTGGCTGGGTGCTTCTTCAAGAGGAATCTCTCTGCCTCCAAAAGTCCAGGTTTGAAGTTATTAAAGATGGGGATCACAATACTTTCTTTTTCCACACATCAACTATCATTAGGAGGCGGCCAAGTGGAATTAAAGCACTCCAAAATGGGGAAAATAATTAGGTGTTAGATCCGCTTGCTCTTCGATATCTCGTAAAGATCCTTTTATGTCAGGCTATTTGCTGAAATGGAGGTTACTGAGAGGCCAAATGAAGTCCCAATTAATATATTCCATGAGATTACCAATGAAGACTAGTGACATCTAGTCTATCCCTTTCCCTAGAGCGACATCAATGCTGCACTAGTTATTAAAGGACCTCACAAGGCTACTAGGTCCTGACGACTTCCAAGCTATTTCTTTCTGAATAACTGGGAAAAAATTAGCCCTACTTTATGTCATACTATGTTGGATATCCTTACTGGAAAAAACTTTCTCGAAAACCTTTTGGGTACGTTCTCGGTGCTTATCCTGAAAATAGATACTCCCCAGTACGTCTCCCAATTCAATCCAATGGGACTATGCAATGTCCTTTACAAAACATTCATGAAAGTGCTTGTGTATAAATTGAAACCAATCTTCCCAAAGCTTATCTCTTATCTTAAGGACTGTTTGTTTCAGGTCAACAAATTGCTGACAATATTGTCATCGTTCAATAGGTCCTCCACACTATGTAAAGGAAGCAGGGGAAAACAGGTTATACGATTAGTAAGCTAGACTTAGAAAAGGCAGATGGTGGGCTTAAATGGTCATTTATCCATGAGACGTTACTGTAGATGAGTCTTCTATAACTAATTATTGAAGTTATTATGTCGTGCATCACCAATGCTAATATGCAAATTTTGTGTTATGTCGTCCATCACCAATGCTAATATGCAAATTTTGTGGAAAGATGAAACAACCAAACCATTTTCACAATCACGAGGAGTGAGACAGTGGAATCTGTTATCCCCTTGCTTATTTGTTATACTAATCTGGGCCCATGCTTTGCGCAGAGCATGTTCAAATAGATATTTTGTAGATATGTTATTAAAATAATAAACAAATCGTTATGGTAGATATGATTAGTATTATAATTTAGAGGAGATAATGGAAAAACTCAATGAAAAAGTTAAGTATATAGCAACTTCGTGCATAACCAATGGGATTAACAATTGAAAACTATATGATTGTGGAAAAAGTATATGTAAATATGATGGAGATAGTGAATTTGTTACAAAGCACGCTAAATGGGATGATGATAAGTCAATCATCCACCTCCTCCTTTTGTTGGTAAGCAAAAATTTATGAAGTCATTAATTGTCTAGTTAAGCTAGGTAGAAACTATTTTGAAACCGGTTTAGTTTGAATTTCGCATGTAACACAAATAAAATTTATCTCTCGACGAAAATAATTTAAACATTATATTTATGCTAATATATAACTTTTTTGGCTATTTAAAGTGGCTCATTAGGAGGTGCTAATATAATTATGTGTTTATAGTTTGTACATTTGATTTTCATGTCAACTCAATATCTTCATGGGTTTTGATATAAACTTCCCATGCCCTTTTGTTATCTTGCAAGAGATTGGTTGAGTTCGGATTTGTGAGTTGCGATATTTCTTAGTTTGAAGTGTTATGGTGAATTGGGACATTTTATTTTAAACGGTAAAAAAATAATTATAATTTTAGGTGTTTTATGAAGAGAATTTGAATATTGGATTTGAAAGGTTTATAAGAAAACAAAAATTATTTCATTTTTTCTTACGAGTTAAATAGATTATATTTTGGTCAATTTATTTGAAACGTTAAAAAATTAATTATACTTTTAAGATTTACATTAATTAAATTTAATTATAAGATATGTATGCTTTGAAAGAAAAAGAAAATTATTTTGTTTATTTTCTTCTGTTAAATAGATTATATTAAATGTGAAAGAAATTTAGCTTCATGGGCCTAATGTGATGATCGTGTTTTTTTTTTAAATTTTTTTATATTTCACTTCAGCCCTTGCAATATGTTATATTATGCTTACAATACGTAATTTTTCAGCACAGCGCTTACATATATGAGATCATAATTAATATTGACTGTGTTACCAAATTCAAAGAAAAAGATAATAACGACGATAACGACAATGACGACAACAACAACAATAGTAATAATGGAAATAATCATGGTAATCATATTTATATTTCTATTATATCTAATAATACATGCTCAAATGTATATTTGTATCAAAAAAGACAAACTAATAATAATAATCATGAAAATAAAAAATATTTATTATTTCTATATAAATGTGTATATTATATTATGTGTTAATAATAAGGTGTTACATAAGGATTTACGGCTTGTTCAGTAATTATAATTTGGTTTCCTTAAGTTAAAACTTCTAAAAGATGAACTTATTCTATAATAATGAAATAATAAAAACTTTTATGTCCATTATTTTCAATTTTTAAGCTTCACGGGCCTAATATGATGATCGTGTTTTATTTTTTATTTTTTTATATTTCACTTCAACCCTTGCAATATGTTATATTATGCTTACAATATGTAAGTTTTCAGCACAACCCTTACATATATATGGTCATAATTAAGATTGACTATGTTATCAAATTCAAAGAGAAAGATAACAACAACGATAACGACAATGATGACAACAACAATAATAGTAATAATAGAAATAATCATGGAAATCATATTTATATTTCTATTATGTCTAAGAATACATGCTCAAATGTATATTTGTATCGAAAAAGACAAAATAATAATAGTAATTCATGAAAATAAAAAATATTTATTATTTCTATATAAATGTGTATATTATATTACGTGTTAATAATAAGATATCACATAAGATTTTACGACTTGTTCAGTAATTATAATTCGGTTTCCTTAAGTTAGAACTTCTAAAACATGAACTTATTCTATAATAATGAAATAATAAAAACTTTTATATCGACTATAATCTCTTAATCTCTCTTTGATAATTAGATTATCACATTTAATATTGACTGTGTTATAAATTCAAGTAGGAAGACACCATCGCCGATAACGATATTGATGACAATAACAATAATAGTAATAATGAAAATAATCATGGAAATCATATTTATTTTTCTATTATCTGTAATAATACATGCTCAAATTTATATTTGTATCGAAAAATACAAAATATTAATAATAATCATGAAAATCAAAAATGATTATTATTTCTTTATAGTTGTGTATATTACATTATGTGTTAATAGTAAGGTATCACATAAGGTTTTGTGGCTTGTTCAGTAATTATAATTTGGTTTTCTTAAGTCAAAACTTCTAAAATATGAATGTATTCTATAATAATGAACTAATAAAAATTTTTATATCCATTATAGTATCTTAATTTCTCTTTGACAATTAGATGATCATAATTAATATTGACTATATTATCAAATCCAAATAGAAAGATAATGACTACAACAACGATAATGACGACAATAATAAAAATAATAATCATGAAAATAATCATGAAAATCGTATTTATTATTCTATTATCTCTAATAATACATGCTCAAATTTATATTTGTATTTAAAAATACAAAATATTAATAATAATGATGTAAATCAAAAGCATTTTGGTCCGTAGCATCCACAAAGGACAATATAATACAATGAGGAAGGGAGGAATCGAACCTGAGACCTAATGTGCCCAGTAAAGAGTACAATACAATGAGGGAGGGGGAAATCGAAGCTGAGACATAATGTGCCCAGTAAAGGGAGAGAGATTATTGCATTAGCTATTTATTGAGGCGGTTATCGAGATAAATCCAAGGGCTGAGATTGCCTAAGATTTTGATCAACGGTTGTGAAGCCACATTTATCCGAAATTCACTCTTATGTTAACATTTTCCAGTTCCTCAACACTCAACCCTTTACACATTTTAGCATTTATAGTATAAAGATGTGTAGAATGACTAAACCACATCATTACTTTCTCAAGGGAAGTAGAAATTGATTAGATGCTTACGATGAGGTCTGAAGTTGTCACATTTGTTCTCTGTCGATGACATGGTCATGTTTGCCGAAGCGTCACTAGAACAAGCATCGATTATTAAAAATCTTTTGGATATATTTTGTCAAGCTTCAGGACAAAAGACCTTCGTGAGTAAATCTCATGTTCAATTTTCGGGTAATATACCACCAGATTCCTGTGATAATATCAACATCAGTTTAGGATTTGATAAAACACAAGATCTTGAATTTATTTAGGAATGCCCGCAATTAATGGAAGGGCAACTCATACCTCATTTGAACACGTCTTATAGAGAATAGAGAAGATGCTCACAGGGTGACAGTCTCGCTGCTTGTCTTTGGCAGGAAGGACCACTTTGGCACGATCTACACTATCTTTTAGGTCATATCACTCCATGCAAACTACTAAAATCCCAAGGTCGGCATGTGATGAAATAGATGGAAGAATCCATAGATTTATTTGGGAGTCACTGAGGAACAACAACGTGTTCACTTAGTCGTTTGGGGCACCATCCAAAAAGCCCAACGATGTGGGAGGCCTTGGCATTCGATTTATGTGTTAGGATAATGCAGGATTTTTAACCAAATTAGGATGGAGGCTTCTCTTAGAGCCCAACTCCTCATGGTTGAAGGTGCTACGACACATATGCTGCGATGGGAGATGTGATCTAGACATGTTTAGAAGCAAACCTGGTGACTCATATACATAGAAAAATTACGGAGAATGGTAGACTTATTGGGGCAGGAGTCTAGTTTAATGTTGGGAATGGAAAGCGAACACTATTTTGGTACCGTGCTGGGCTTTGGATGTGTCATTGTCCACGAAAGCTTTGAAGGAGAACCCCTTACATTTGCAAGATGCTGCAATTGAAGACTTGTGATACCCAGAGACAGGGTGGAGATGAGAGTAATTAGCATAATACCTACCTAATGAGTCTCTTAAACTCGTTGAAGCTCACTCTATGCATAGGAGTGATGAACAAGATGACAAGTCGCATTCGAACGGCTCTTTGAGTGGTGGTTTTTTTATTAGATTGGATCTAAAAATAATTCGTAATAATGAAGTGCTATAAAATGATAGAAGCTAAAGCATGGTTTGGAGAACAATAGCCCCACCAAAGGTACAAATCCTTTCATAACTAGTGCTTCATGATAAAGTTTTCATTAATGCCAATCATGTTGCTAGACACCTCACCTCTGACCCACAATGTTCTGGTTGTGGGGTGGAAGAGGAAGCACTCGATCATATGCTTAGAGAATGTGCTATTGCTATTCATGCCTAGGGCGATTAGGATTAACCATTTTGAACTTACAAATCCCTCTGAATCAAAATATCAATGAAGACCAGTCGATGCTATTTTCTATTATGATTTAGTGGTTGCAGCATTGGTCGAACTCCAAAGTTTTCAATAAGGCGAGAGACATCTCCAGTGACTTGACTGGCTTTTTAATGAGGAGGTTTGATTAAACCAAGGAAGCCTTAATCAAAGAAGAATTTGTTTTTGGAAACCTGGGCATGGAAGGTGGAGCGACTGATTAAGCAAGAAACTCCTTGATATGGGTGGTTCCTTCTTAACACTGATGGAGCTTCAAGAGGTAACGCTGGAGTGGCTGGGGATGGAGGCATGTATAATTCGAGATTGGGCGGGTCAACTGAAAAAGAAATTTGCAATGAGGATGGGGATTCCTTATGCTCCCAGGGCCGAGTTACTAGCGCTAAAACAAGGGCTTTGTATGGTAAAAGAGATAGGCCTAAGGAAAGTCATCATTCAACTTGACTCTAGCATTGTGCTATAGGGGCTAAATAAGCAAACTTTAGGTTCTCATGCATTTTTTTTTTCCTGATTCAAGAGTGAAAAAAGACTGTTGTTCTCGGATAGTTGGCAAGTAAGAGCCATCATTGTTACCGAGAAGCTAACCCAGCAATAGATTGACTAGCAAATCATGTTGAGGATCATGAGCCAAGGGCTGTATTTTTTAGTTCCCCTACTATCATCTTTACCATATTTTGTTAGAAGATTTTAATGGAGTGGCAGTGCCATGCATGGCCATAGATTTGAAATGATATTCAATTTGGAGGCTTTGTCCCCTCAGAAGCAACAAAAGAATAAGTGATGTTGTATTAAAAAAAAAAAAAAGAGCCTTATGGCTAGTCATTGACACAAGGTCGCCAAATTCCATACTTGTTGAGCTATTGACAATTTGTGAATATGTGGCTAGAAAAGTCAATATCGTTTTGGCATGAAAGATAGATAGAATCAATATAGATGCCCCCATTTTAACAGATACCTCTAGCTAGCAAAGCATCATGACATAAATGCCATAGAAAAATTTCAATTCTAGCATACATCTAACAGACAAATCCAATAAAATTTCCAAGGTTACACATCAAGGGGGCAGATTATCATATGCAAGCCATGTTGTAGATTTGTTAGTGAATTCCCCATTCCTCGAGAGCTCCAACAAAAAGAGTCAGGAACATCATTCGAAAGCAAAGGAATGGCATAAATTTTTTGGACAATATAGCATGGAAGAAAATTTGCTGATTTAGAAACATCCCACAACTTATCAAGAGTGATAAACTCATTGATCATCACATTAGGTTAGGCCGAGGCTATAGGATTAATATTCATCAACTCAGTTAAACTACAATCTCCACACCAAGTGTCTTCAGAAAAATTAATAGCATTACCATTACCTACTTTCCATCGCAACCCTTTTTGAACATAATAACTTGGTTAGAAAGCAGGCTCTTCCTCGCCATGACTAGGATTTTGTTTCTTTTAATGAAAAATTGTTGTGACAAACAATATCTAGCTCGCATATGTTTGGCCTAGAAATTGGAGGGCTTATTGAAAAGTTTCGAAATTAATTTGGAGATAAAGTCTTTTGTTAATCTTTCTTGTCTTCTGAAGTCCAAACCCCCATTTTTTTGGGTGTCTACAAGTTTTGTCCTAAGCCACTAACAACAATCATTTGTCTGTATTAAATTTTTTCTATAAAAAATTCCTATTAATTTTATCCGCAGCTTTTGTAGTTGAATTAGGAACTTATAAACATTACATAGTATGAGTAGGTAGTGATTCAAGGATTGAATCACTACCAACTCTCCTTGCTATGGATGAAGCCTTAAGTTTTCATGCAAAACATTTTGTTATTAGCCTTAACAGTGAGATCTTGAAACATTTCTTCTTTAAGATGACTTTGGAAGACAGGCAATTCCAGATATTTACCTAAAAATATATCTCTATGAAATATTAAAATCCCAGAACATTGGGTGTCAATAATACGAAGTTTTAGGAATAGTGGACAAAACTAGTACGAATTTTGTTTGGTAACCCCAATAATACCAACTTTCACCAATTAGCGACAGTTGATACTACTGGTGATCAACAGAAAAAATTCGTATTATTTTTATTTGCCTCCTTAAAATTTGTATTATTTGCATCAAAGATTAGTAACATAAACTAACAATTTTTCAGCCAATATTCCTCAAATCAAATTGGACATCCCTCGTCGGCTGCACTTGTGCCAGACAACATCTAAAATTTTGGACGTCTCCAAATAGCCGAGACTCCATGTCTACAGCAACTCGCTTGAGTAAACGCGACGACTACGCGGTCTTCCCCATACTTTTTTCCTCTTTCTTATCACTGTCCTCTACAGTTGGTTCAGCTGGGATTGTGCTTTGCAAATTGGCCAACTTTACGCTTGTTTTTTTTTTTTTTTTTTTAATAGCCACAGCAGTATATGCAAAAATATTCCATCAAGCATTCCATTTTGATGCGTCATCGCCTACTCAGAATTCTTTGATCAATCTACGTTCATGTATGATCGGTGGGTCCCCTATTTATTATACTTGGCAAAACCATCGGAAATGTTTTCAATTAGTAGTTAGGGTCTGTTCTTTTCGTTGGTAAATTGGAGTTGATAAAAGGGTGAAATTGATTAAGGTAGATTGAAGTGAGTTGAAGTGGATTAAAGTTGGTACTTTTTGTTGAAGTGGATTAAAGTAGGTTGAAGTGGGTTAAAGTTGTTATATTTTTTGAAGTTAGTTAAAATAGTGAGTATAAAATTTTGAAAGAGATATGTTGAAATTGGTTGAAGTGAGTTAAAGTAGGTTGAAATTGATTGAAGTGGATTGAAATTGGTTGAAATTAGTTGAAGTTGGTAAATTGAAAAAGACCAACGAAAAGAACAGGTCCTAATATTAAGGTTTTGGGTACATCAAAGTTTAGGTTCAATTCCTATCCTGGCTGTTATATTCTAATCGTATTGTATTGCTATTTATAGCCCCTTCAAATAGTTTAAAAAAAATTAGACTCCAAAAAACTGACTCGAAATCATAAATCAAACTATTCCAATTTATATTGAAGCTAAGATCGGAAGTGAGGCAACTTGATTTGGACAAGAATTAGAATCAAACTAAACTTGATCCAAATTTTTTATCCGAAATTTCTTGTTTTTAAATCACTATCATATATCCTTGACATTTTGATAAATCTTATTTTTAACCTTGTGTTTTTGGAATTATTATTTAACTCTCCCCACCTTAAAAATTATTATCATGTGGCACCATTTTCTAATCTAAAATTTATAAGTGATGGACGTTAAATAATAATTATTATTTTGTATACAATAATAATTTTTTAAGTGAATGGTTAAATACTAATTCCAAAAATAAAGGATTAAAAAGATAATTTATCTAAATATTTAGTAATATATAATACTAATTTTTTTTAATACTATACCTTTGTTAAACAAAATACGAATCAATTCAAAGTCAAGCCGAATTAAAATTAATCAGAATCAAAATTAATTCAAACCAATACCTTAATGATAGGTACATTTTTATTAATACAAGTCACCATCTGGTGGGAATTCTTTGACCTATCCTCATCCTTCTATTCGTACGACTGGTCTTTTTGCGATCATAATCCATACAAGGCATAATCATAGAGGAAGAATGAATTAAGAATAAGATTTACTCGTTTACAGTGGGATTTGGTGATGTTGAGACAGGGGAACGAACCACGAAGCTGGGAAGGAAGAAAAGCCAACTGTCCAACCATATTTGAAGCTGTACTGTAACGTCACGCTTTCCATGTGAACCCGCCCTTCAAATTGGTTGTATCGCACGTTCACGTGTAGATATTTCTATTTGCAACACTTTTTGGATTACCATTGTAGAATGATCGAATAGTGTTAAAGTGTAAAATTTATCTTTTTTCTTAATATTTTTCTATTGTTTTTTTGTGTTGTGATTGAGGTAAAATTTTTATAAGAAGGATTGTGTAAATTTCTGATATTTATCTTTAAAAAAAGAATTTTTGGATTTTAATAACGTGAATTTTGAAGAGTTTGAAAGTCAATAATTTGACCTTAGAAATAGCTCATAACATTCCAACCTTTTGAGTGTTTATTTTCAATATTATAGGGCCACTTTAAATTATATTTTTCAGATAATTTGAACTTCGAAATCAATGCATGCAGCTTAAATGTTATATGTTTATATTATTTATGAGTAATATCTTTTGAAATTCATGTCAAATACATATAAAATCACCCACATGATATTAAAAATAATACCTCAAAAGGTCAAAATATTCATAGTTATGTTTTCAGGTTAGATTATTAATGTTTAAATTCCCAAATTTTACATTAATAAAATCTAATAACATTTAAAATGGGAAAAAAGTTGACAACAAATCTTGGAGCTATTGTTAAATAACTAATCATAGTTGGTAGGTGGTCTATAATATGAGGAGAAGAGTAGTAAGAAGCATGGTGGAACTAGCCATCTACTCAAACGAGTAGGTGGTAGGTGGGTGTTTTGGTCTATATAATGTGCAGAAAGGCTTAAGGGGGTGTGTTAATTAGTTGTCATTATACTTGGATTACTTAGCATGGCTAGATTTCTTGTCACTTTCTTGTGATATGTGGTGGCCGTGGTTTAATTTGTCACCTTCTTGCTGCCACTCTCTTCGTGAGCTAGTTGGGCACCGGACCCATTGGAGAGATTCCTCGTTGGCATTACCCAACAACGTAGCACTCATAATTGTGTCATGCCACTATACCACTCACCCTAGCTATTTCTAAATTCTAATTGAAGATGTACAGGCCATAGGGTATCATTCTTCACGACCTAAGCCAAGGGATAGGAGCTACTTTGGCCTCTCATACGTCGTCCTTGCGACACAATTCACCACGCCTCCGGTCACTACAGTTATGGTAACTTTCAATCGATGAATTCTTGAAACGGGATGATTTGTGTTATGGGATTAGTAGGTGGTTGCTTTTGTTTTATTGTATTTCCCCTTTGACAACAAATGTTAGGTAAATATTCATTTTGTAGTATTGATGTGTATCTTGATAGTCTTTATTTGCAATACTTAATCGAGAAAAAAATGACATATTGCAAAATAACTAATCAGAGTATGTTATATCTACTAATGTTATTTATTTCTAAGTCAAGAAAGGTACATAGCTCTAGATACATTGCAAACCACATTCTTTTTTTTTTTTTTTTTTTTGGTTCTTTTGTTTTTGCAGGATAGGTATGGGAGAAAGAGTGCATGCTACAGTTACCCGTTAGTATGATTTTTGATGAAAACATGTGGTTCATTGCATCATAGGAATTTGGTGGTACAAGTGATTGACTACATGTACTAAACATAATACAGAAAACTTCATCTTTGGTGACTTTGGATAGAAATAGTTCAACTTTTGATTTTGGTACTTCACATGTCAAACTTTGAGAGTGTTTATTCTCAATACATCAACTGCAAAGAAACAATACTTTGACTTGCCAATTTAATAACATGGTAGTTTAATTACTATATTTGAATGGTGGTCTAGAAAAGTGAAGAGAAGATATGATGTCCACGTGTGATGAACGAGTTATGAGGTCGTAAATTAGTAAGTAAAAGCATCTAGAATTCGATGAAAATACTGTTGAATTAAATACCCTCAAAATCTAGTGTACGTACTATGAGGTAGTAGCTTATTGTTGCAAGTGGAGGGTGATGCTAGGCAAAATAAAGAGAAATATACTATTTACATGTAATGAATAAGCCATCAAGATATCAAATCACAAAGTCTAAGTCTAGTTGAGTCAACAATGGTATATTAAAAATAAATATGTAATAGTATTAAACCAATTCTCGGGCCTTCAGCTACTAGTTTAAGCTTTTATTTGAGATAGTTCTTAAAAATGACATTTAAGTATTTCTGAGCGAGAGGTCTTGGGTTTGAATCTTAGTAGCCCCCAGGTATGGATTACTCTTTATAGCATCCACGCTTCATGCCTAAAGAGCATTCACGTGAGGGGGTATGTTAGAATATTAGAGTAATTCTTTGGCTTTCAACCATTGGTTTAAACTTTTGGTTAAATAAAATGCCCTGAAAAGTTGACATGTTGGGCGCCAAATTTACAAGTCAAATTATTCGTCCAAACTTCTAAAGATGTAATCATTGCCGTCCAATCCCCTGAGATTACAAATGATTATTCTTATTACGTATCTTAGTAGAAAGGATATTTGATTTAGGTAAAATTTGGATTAGGTTTTTCTTTTACAATTTCGAACATTTTACCTATTGAATTAATCAATGTCCACCCATCTTCTATAATATGAACTTAAAGGAAGTTGTTAATTTTAGGTGCCTAACCTAAACTGCCTTAAATTTTAAGACCGTTCTTTTTTTTGAATTAATTTTAAGGATCTGAAGAATGTATGTACAGTAATTATTAGGTAAATATTTCAATAAACTTTTTATCGTCCACTAGTCTGGGTCTGTGCTTTACACGGAGCATGTTCAAATAGACATTTTGTAAAGATGTTATCAAAATAATAAATGAATAGTTATGATAAACATAATTAGTATTATAATTTAAAAGAGATAATGGAAAAACTCAATGAAAAGGTTAAGTATACAGCAATTTCGTGCATAACCAATGGGACTAACAATTGATAACTATATGATTATGGAAAAAGTCTATATAAGTATGATGGAGACAGTAGATAGTGAATTTTTTACAAAGCATGCTAAATAGGATAATGATAAGTCAATCTATGACACCAATAACGAAAAGTCTACCTCCTCCTTTTGTTGGTGAGCAAAAATTTATGAAGTCGTTAATTGTCTTGTGAAGTTAGGTAGAAACTGTTTTGAAGTTGGTTTAATTTAAGTTTCACATGTAACACAAATAAAATTTGTCTTTCAATAAAAATAATTTGAACATTATATTTATGCTAATATATAACTTTTTGGCTATTTAAAGTGGCCCATGAGGGGGTGCTAATACAATTATGTGTTCATAGTTTGTACATTTGGTTTTCATGTCAACTCAATAGCTTCATGGGTTTTGATATGAACTTTCCATGTCCTTATGTTGTCTTGCAAGAGATGTGCTGAGTTCAGATTTGTGAGTTGAGAAATTTCTTAGTTTGAAGTGTTATGGCGATTTGAGACATTTTATTTTAAAAGGTACGAAATTAATTATAATTTTAGGCGTTTTATGAAGAGAATTTGATTATTGGATTTGTATGGTTTAAAAGAAAACAAAAATTATTTCATTTTTTCTTGTGTGTTAAATAGATTAGATTTTGGCCAATTTATTTAAAACGTTAAAAAATTAATTAAACTTTTAAGATTTACATGAATTAAATTTAATTATAAAATATGTATGCTTTGAAAGAAAAATAAAAATATTTCGTTTATTTCCTTCTGTTAAATAGATTATATTAAATGTGAAGGAAATTCAGCTTCAAAGGCCTAATATGATGATCGTGTTTTATTTTTAATTTTTTTATATTTCACTTCAACCCCTGCAATATATTATATTATGCGTATAATATGTAATTTTTTAGCACAACCCTTACATATATATGATTATAATTTATATTGACTATATTATCAAATTTAAAAAGAAAGATAACAACAACGATAACGACAATGACAACAACAACAACAATAGTAATAATGGAAATAATCACGGAAATCATATTTATATTTCTATTATGTCTAATAATACATGATCAATAGATAGCTTTTAAAATCAAGAATTTCATTTAGTTAGTCAAAACACCGAAAAGAGGCTGGCCCCACCCCAGTAGCATGCCAGAACAGAAACGAGATTTCTTTAAAATTATATTTTTTGTGGTATAAAAGAAACGAGATGAAATTCTTTAAAATTGTATTTTTTGTGGTATAAAAGAAACGAAATTTCTTTAAAATTTTTGGATAAAAAAGTTTGATGGAAGCTATAAGTAATTCAATTCCTCATGGGAGAGGCCAAGACTAGCTCAGAGCAGGGCTAGTGGCATGTGTTTAACATGCCAGTCGGAAGGGCGGACGCATAGAGGTGGGGCGCGCGTCATTTTTCCCTTGTTGGTTTCCCAAATAATGTATATTTGTCTCGAAAAAGACAAAATAATAATAATAATTATGGAAATAAAAAATATTTATTATTTCTATATAAATGTGTGTATTATATTATGTGTTAATAATAAGGTGTTACATAAGGTTTTATGGCTTGTTCAGTAATTATAATTCGGTTTTCTTAAGTTAAAACTTCTAAAACATGAACTTATACTATAATAATGAAATAATAAAAACTTTTATATCCATTATAATATGTTAATCTCTCTTTGATAGTTAGATGATTATAATTAATATTGACTATGTTATTAAACTCAAAGAGAAAGATAACATCGCCGACAATGACAACGACGGCAATAACAACCGTAGTAATAATGAAAATAATCATGAAAATCATATTTGCTTTTCTATTATCTCTAATAATACACGCTCAGATTTATATTTGTATCGAAAAATACAAAATATTAATAATAATCATGGAAATCAAAAATGTTTATTATTTCTTTATAATTGTGTATATTATATTATGTGTTAATAATAAGGCGTCACATAAGGTTTTGTGGCTTGTTCAATAATTATAATTTGGTTTCCTTGAGTGAAAACTTTTAAAATATGAACGTATTCTATAATAATGAACTAATAAAAATTTTTATATCCATTATAATATCTTAATCTCTCTTTGATAATTAGATTATCATAATTAATATTGACTATGTTATGAAATTCAAACAGAAAGATAACGACAATGGCAACGATAATGACAACAATAGCAACCATAGTAATAATGGAAATTAAAAACGTTTTGGTCCTTACGAGCCACAAAGTGCAATACAATACAATGAGGGAGAAGGGGAATCAAACATGAGATTTAATGTGCCCAGTAAAGAGTACAATAGAATAAGGTATGAGAGAATTAAACCTGAAACTTAATGTACCCAGTAAAGAGAAAGAGATTATTATTACATGCGCTATCTATTGAGGTGGTTATCGAGATAAATCCAAGGGCTGAGATTGCCTAAGATTTTGATCAATGGTTGTGAAGCAACATTTATACAAAATTTACTCTCATATTAGCAATTTTCATTTCCTTAATACTTAGCCTCTTACACATTTTTGCATTTATAGTATAAAGATTGGAAATTAGTGACATGGTTATATTGAATGCTTTGATAATATTTTCAAAATTTCAGATACCTTAAAAAATAAAATAGTAAAAAGAGTTCCAATTTTGGCGGTCAACAAAGAATCATTCTATTAGCTTAGATGGATTGAATTTCCACGTTAATGCAATTTACTTTGATTAGTATTTTCAATCAAATTTGTATATGTAATTCTTCCACAAATTGCGATAAACAAAAAATTCTTCAACAAATGTACTAGACAATAGTCAAAATTTGACTATGCCATATGACCACATATTGACTATGTTGAATGATGGAAAAAATGTAATAAATTAAAATACGTATACTACTAAAAATTTGCCTTATTTCGACGGAATATTCTAATCAAAAACAGGTCCATCAAAATTTCTTACAAAATTCCGACGAGTTTTGATGGATTTCTCGAAATTCCGACGGACTTATGTTTCAAAGTAATTCTGATGGAATCTCCGTCGAAAAATATTAAAATAAATTCCGAAAAAATATTGTTCACCCCAGGTTGAATGAAGGGGAAATTCAAACTTTTGAACAATTCCGACGGAAAAATTCGTCTGACAATTTTTTTTTTTATTCTGACTGAATGTTCGTCGTAATTTTTCCTATAAATCTTGCTCCAAGCTTCATTTTCCATTGCTTGCTCCACAAAATACACACACAGAGAGAGAGAGAGAGAGAGCGCAATTCATCACCAATGGTTGCCATAGCTCCACTGCCACTTGCCACTTGCTGCCATCCCTCTGCTGTCACCTCCGTCCATCGTTCTTTGCCGCCAGCTTATTGAGAAGGTTTTCATGTGCATAATTTGTACCCAAATTTACAGTGAATTAAATATATATGTTGAATTTGATACTTTATATAATTAGTTTGTATGTAATTTCACAAATTTGATAGTTTGTATAGTTAGTTTGTTACATTGATGTTAGTTCGTTAAGTTAAAAATTTGTTCTTAATTTTGTACTTTAATTTGTTGTTAAAGAATACAATTCTTCATTAATTAAGTAGAATTTAATGTTAATATGAATGTAACGTTAATAATGAGAATTTATTGTGTATTAGTTAATTGCAAAATGTTTGTACAGTTGGACACTATAGTTTTTATATATATATTTTTAAAAAATGTAAAAACACCCACGGATCTCCAACCAAAATTCCATCGGAATTTTCCAAAAATTTAAAATTTTGAAATTGTGACGGACAGTGTGATTCTGTCGGAAAAGCTTCTGACATATTATGTTAGTCCGTAGGAAAGACTTTCCGTCATACCATATTCTAACGTACTCTGTCGATCGGAGATTCCGTGTTCGAACGTATTTTGGTCGAAAATTTCATTAGAATAATGATTTTTTTTAGTAATAAATCTAGCTGATTTATGTGAATAAGTATAAACTGAATATATATAATCATTCTAAGAGTCTAGATCACTCAACTTCCTCCATAACAATTTCCATTGATAGATATGGAAATTACCCAACCAGGCTATCTGATACAAAACAAGCGAAGAAGAATCCCACTTGAACAATACATCCTCCTAAATAAATTAAAGAAAAAAAAAAGATAAAGAATAAAATAGTTAGAAGTGGAGAAGATATTTCTCTCAATCACTTTTTCTTTTTCCTTTTCCTTTTCTTTAAAAAATAGCGACAAAGTCGGAGCTAGAGCAATTTAAAAGGGCGACGAAGTTGGGTTATACGTGGAAGGCCGCGGCTATATATTCGGCAACTGCGCGCAAAACGAGCAGAGAGAAAGAGGTAGAGAGAGAAACGGCAAAGGCCCGAAGAAGAATAGGAAGAGAGCGATCAGTGAGGCGATTCATCTATGCAATCGAAGGGATTATCGCAATTGGGTTTGGGTTTGATTCTAATTCTAGGGTTTCTTCGAGTAATTCCTAGTTTGAAGAAATTACTCATCAAGATCTCGCCACATGAGCTGGTTTGCTAAGCTTCGTTGTTCCTCTAATATTCATAGTAGCCGCCTAATTGCCGGCATTATTCTCTTCATTCTCTTTCATTCTTTCCAATTAATCTCCAATTTCTTGCTTCCTATACAACCGTAATCATAATCTCTCTGTGATTGTTCTTCACTTCCGCCGCGAATTTGATTTAATCGAATTTGATTTCTCAAGTTTGAGCTGAATTTTGCATTGCTTCAATGGAATCTGATCAATCAGTCCCCGATCACATTTTGAACGGTTCGTATTCTTTCTCTCTATGTCTCTGTGTGTGCGTATTGAATTTTCACGCGGATTTTGTTGGTGATTTGTTGATGTGAATCTGTTTGCTAGAGTTTCATTGATTTGATTGATTGGTTGTCGTTAATGCGCTTGATCAGTCAGTTTCACCTAATGAAAAGAAAAAGGAGACATGATCTTCAGAATTTTGATGATTGGAATCTGATTCTACATAATTGAGAAACTTTTTCCTGTGAATCTGAATAACCAATCAGAGCAGTACAGGACCAATGTTTGCACTGCTACATCAAAAGAGTGAAGACCTATCATGAAGCCTAAAGGACACTTCGTAACTAAGCATGATTGAATATGCAAGATCCAATTTCAGGGTTTTATTGGCTAATCAAATTTTAGTGTTTATTTGTTGGCTAAGTCTATATTTTTCTGATGATTAGACGTCATCCGCTTCTGGATCCTCCTCCCCATGCTCGCATGCAATCGTGTGACAATTGAAACACTTCATTTTACATAGAGTAGAACTTTTTGGTTAAGAATGTTTCTCGGTTGGAGTTAATGCTTCTCAGCTTTTGGAGACTCAGTGTCTGATATGCTTGTAATTATAAGATTTTGCTTAGATCTGGTAGAATCCGAAAAAAAGGGAAAGGGGAGAAATCACATTATGTGGGAGTTTGGGGAAATGATTTTAGATCTTTTGGATTGTTCAATAAGGTTGCAGAAATTGGTATGTCAGGCTATGGGACCCAGTTTAGCAACTTTGTAGACAAAGTTAAGAAGAATGATTTGGATCTTTTTAAGCCAAAATCAGGGAGTTCGGGTGGTAGTAGGTGAACAATTATGTCTTTTTGCTTGATTTATATCTACTTTAGGATGGAATTCCGTGTCCACTTAGAGCATTTGCAGTGCACATTTTGGGTCAGAAGGGTGGGAGCATACCCTGCATGGTGTTCCATGATCCAATCCCCCCCCCCCCAAAAAAAAAAAATCCTCCTATCTCCCACAATGCACTGATTACCAAACAAAATGTTTGCCATCCACTTCACAGTACATAATATTTTTTTTTGAGCCTAAAAATGGAAAACCAATTTTAGAGACACAAACTGAAAAATAAAAAGAAATTCACGAGTTGGATCTCTGGAACGGGAAGACACACGAGGCACCCTGCACCCGATATGGATCATGCGGTGCAGATAGGCAGGTGGATCGAGGCACCCCTTGATGGATCGCGATCTCAGTGATGCAAGTGCTCTTGTTTCTGTGTAGTGGCATGTATGGTAACTTAGAAATGTAGTATATTGACATCACCAACAAAACCAATAACTGGAAATCCCACTATTCGTATTTATATTGGGTGGAGGGGGGTTGTAGTTTGATGTATATAGCCTTATGCATACAATGGATTTGTAAATAGGTTGTTTCTAGAATTCTAGACTGTATTGACTGTCTTCTACTCTACAAAAACAGAAGCAGGGAATAATCTGGTAAAGCAGTTGGCTTTAGTTCACCCACTGATCTTGAATTGAAAAAAAGGTGCTACTAGCGACTATGACCTGCAGTGCTAGTCGTTTCTTGTTCTTTGGGAGTCCCATGAAGTTGTTTCAAAGTGGTTTTTTTTTTAAATTTAATAAATCGATTAACAATATTTAACATTGGAGTTTCTTTGGCTTTTTTTCTTTGCATCTGAAGAGTTTGCTTATTTGTCATCTGTATGCAGCCACAAATGCACTTTGCATTGAGAGGCGACCTTTTTCAACTCCTACTGTCATTGTGATTGGTGGTGGTATCTCTGGAGTTGCTGCTGCTCGCTTTCTTGATAATGCATCACTCAAGGTAAAATTATTTTGTGCGTTTGCCTGTTATATTGAGTTACTCTGTGCTCTTCTCCTTCTTACTCTGTCTGGTTACATTTTCTGCAGGTGATTTTGCTAGAGTCTCGTACTAGACTTGGCGGCCGAATCCACACTGATTACTCGTTTGGCTGTCCAGTTGACATGGGAGCCTCATGGTAGTTCCCTCCCCCTCCTTCATTAACTTCCTCTAGCTTAATTCATTGTTGTGGCCAGATACTTCTGTCCTTGTATTCTGGGGGTGTAGGGGCACCTCTCGACGTCCCCTTCTTTCTTCTCCTTATCATTTCAGTCTTAGTGAGGTGGCTGACCTGCTCTAGCATAAATGTTTGTGCTGGGTCATTTGCATTGGACAAAATTCTGACAGAGACATACAGCTTGACATGTATTCAACTTACAAAGTAGAATGTCCTGGTATAGATGCTATCAAACATTGCAATTAGACTCAATAACATTTTTTGATCTTAAATGGGATGTTCTAGATAGGCACATCTGTTAGTCTGGATAGGATAAGGTGCCAATGTCATCACCAGGTTGTACATATAACATTAATGTTCCATCTTGTTACTTCCTGTCTACATTAGGCCTTCGGAACAAAGGGAAGTATAACTGAATCGCTGGATATAAGGTGTCCTGTCTCATGAAGTTTCGGGTGTCTGGGATTCTGAGTATATTCTTGGGCTCTAGATATGCATTAAAAAGATCTGCTGGAGGAAGTGAGTGGTGCTACTCCTGTGCAAATATCAGTAGTTGTTGGTATTAGTTGTGACACTGTTTGGGTTTCCTGGGGTTACAGTCCACGAGCATTGAAGGCAGGAAGATGTCTTTGGCTTTTTTTAACCCTAAGAATCCCAGTGCAGAAAAATGGTCGGTTTCTGTTGTCAATGATGCTAAAAGTGGTCTGGCGTGTGTAACTTCATGGAGATAATAATGTTACTCTTCCATTTGAAGCTAATCTGTCTGTGTCCCTGCACACTCAGACAAGAGATGCTAAGGAATTTCCTCCAATGTGAATGTTTCGACAATCTCATGCACTAGCTTGTGCCTTTTAATCTACATAGGATTGCGTAGAACAGACTTCAAAAGTTTTGAAATTCCTGTTATTCTTGGGAAGCAGGACAGTTAGATATATGACGCTCCTATGGGAATTCCTACCGGTGAGCGGTGTAGGATGCTCAGATAGGTTCCTTCCTTGGTTCATAGAGAACCAAAGAGTTCCGCATAGATAAATTCACTGAAATTCAAGTTTAAATTATTATTCATAATCTGCTAATCTCCATTACATAAAGAGCGGTGTGAAAAGATAAAAAATCCTGAGGTGTTCAGGATACTTAAGGTATCAAATTAACTATAAATCGTAAAATATGCAACCTAAAATAATACTTATAAACTAAGAAATTGAATCCCTATAGTGTGCTACTAAATATTCTTTATTTTGACTATCTTAAAGTATGCCAAAAATAAACCTACGAAGATAATAAAAATATCAAAATACTTACTTTAGAGATGCAAATATTAGGATGCACCCATATCTTATCTCTCCTTTATTCTTATCTTGCATCAATAGCTTTATTACCACTGCCTTCTGGAGATGGTTATTTTTGTTGTTAATGCATTTTTCTTGGTAAAAAATTCCTGATGCTTTGTATGTGTTTGCTCTTCTCTCTCTCTCTCTCTCTCTCTCTCTCTCTCTAAAAAAACCCTGTGAA
This sequence comes from Carnegiea gigantea, assembly GCA_029747015.1. NCBI lineage: Eukaryota > Viridiplantae > Streptophyta > Magnoliopsida > Caryophyllales > Cactaceae > Carnegiea > Carnegiea gigantea. Next base: position 929,691 of record JAKOGI010000104.1, on the reverse strand, counting down.
CAGTACATTTATGGAGCTAAAGTTGAACAACCAAGTTGGTTTCTGCTTGTTTTCAGGTTGCATGGTGTTTGCAATGAGAATCCATTGGCTCCTTTGATACGTTGTTTGGGACTCAAGTTATATCGCACAAGTGGTGACAACTCTGTGCTCTATGACCACGATCTAGAAAGGTACTTATTTGTTTGTAGATCCTGTGTGGCCTGCATAACAAGCAAGCATTGCAGCTTTCGATTTCAAAAACAATGATAATGATAAGAAAGAAGAATTTGAAAATTGCCATCGTGCTTGGGCATGGGTTTATTTATGTGAACAAACTTGAGTACTTCATGAACCATATGTCCCGTTCCTTTGTGTTAATATGTTCAGTTGGTTAAATCTGATCTTAGACAATCATGTGCCTTAGTTCTGGAATTTCTGGGTCACAACTGCATCATGGCCCCTGAACGTTTAAACTTTCTTTCACATGTTAGTTTGTATTTCGTCTACACAATCATCCTGACAATCTAGGCTTTGCTTTTCAGCTTAAGCCTCTTCAATAAAGATGGACAGCAGGTCCCTCAGCAGGTGGTCGTTGAAGTTGGTGAAGTTTTCAAAAAAATTCTCAAGGAGGTTGGTCTTTGTACCATTGTATTCCTCCCCCCCCCCCCCGCCCGCCCTCCCCCACCGTGCCAAAAAAAACGCAAAGAATAAGGAAAAATGTCATTATATGGTCGCATATTGATTGTATTTTTTGTACTTAATTATTATCTACAGACAGAGAAAGTTAGGGAAGACCACAGTGATGACATGTCTGTCCTTCAAGCAATATCAATTGTGTTGAAACGGCATCCGCATTTAAGGTATGAAAGGGAGAAGAAAATGGAATATACATGAATTCTCCTGTGGAAATTCTGTTTAGCATATACTAATACCTATGTGCTGTGATTATGTGTAGGCAAGAAGGACTCGCTCATGAAGTTTTACAGTGGTACTTATGTAGACTGGAAGCTTGGTTTGCTGCTGATGCAGATATGATATCATTGAAAACCTGGGATCAGGTCTGTAGAGTATCTACTGCCCCCATCTCCCCCTTTTCCATCTTCTGAATGAGGGTAGTACAAACTCGGTGTAGCTGCCAGGAACTACTAATTTAGTTGACTAATTTACAAACTCAGAATTTTGGTGACTTATTAACGTTTGGAACAGTACATAGGACTGTCTTTTTAATATGCTGTTGTACACAGTGGCCTATTGGGTTCCTTCGTTTCCAAAGAGAACATCACTACTACCTTCTTTTGGCCATTGTAAACAGCATCTCACTTTTATTAAAATGGTTACGTTAATGACCTGCTTGTGGCTTATGCATACTTTATCTGCTTATTCCAACAATCCCTACTCTTCTTGGTGCTGATCAATCACCATCCAGGGATATTGTTGGAAAAGTATGTGTTACCTTATATTCATTCGAGATCTAAAGTAGCATCTGTGTGTGCTTGGGGATGATATGACCCAACCAAACTGAGCCAGTACCTTGGGATGCCACTAGGCCAGATGCAGCATGGCTAGACATATGCTGTCATTCGCAAAGAGGCTGCATGTGTTGGTGCTCATATTTAAGAGAAGCTTCATGGCCCGTTAATCTAGCAGAAGTATGGGACCATTCAGCAGGCATTGAGCATTTTGCTATATACCTTTGCCTGAAGGTGATTTTTCAGCCTTGCTCCTGGTGGGCTGATGGGATTATGTGTTTTGACATACATGTTGCGTCCATTGTTGTCATAGTTGAAGAAACCCACATTTGGGGAAGTGTAATTACTATATATGTGCCTGTATTGAAAAAAATATTTTCCCTCAGTTACACTTGCCACCTTAAGTCTCTTAGCTTTGTTTGTCTTAAGAATTGGAAGTACCAATTCATTAGGAGTAAAGTTCTCTTGACTATTTAATGTTTCAATTTAAGTATTTAAATATAACAATCTTTTGGGACCAGTCAAAATGGAAACTATGACAATGTAGTTGTGGGATAGAGGGTATATTTTTTCAACAAGATGCATGTTTTTCCATGCTTATCTCTTGGGTCTTCATATTTCGTCAGCTCCGATCATTTAAGATTGATTTACTTTAGTCACTGAAATTTGTCACATATCATAAAAGCATGGCTGCATGTTGCCATCCCTATGTTCCCCGTGTTAAATGTATTTGAATTGTTTTGACAGAAACTTTTAGGACTGATGTAAGGGCTAGTTGTGAATGCCTGTGCTCTCTGACCCCCCCCCGGTGGTCTTTTTTGTCATGAATTCTTCAGAGTTTCGTGTTTTAGTATTTTTCACCTTTCAGTCTTGATCTGATCTTCACTGGAATATTTGATCTCACAGTAGTTCTTGCTCTTGTCAACTTCAGAGTCTCTGTCCTTGCAGATGGTGTAGACCACCTTGATAGTGTGTAATATTTATCCAGTCTCATGCTGACAAGCATGCTTAATTTGGCATATACTCTTGGATAGCTTGCTTCTATTTAATCCCTATGGAATTTGGATCGTGAATGTTTGAAAATTTGATGTGAGCAGTCTCTTCCTGTCATGGCTGATGAGATGTTTTGTGCATGTGCAGGAGCAAGTTTTGTCTGGTGGTCATGGGCTGATGACACAAGGTTACTATCCTGTAATAGATGCTCTTGCAAAGGGCATTGACATACGTTTGAATCACAGGTAAGCATTGTTCACATTTTACCAAGTCAAGTTGCACAACTAATTGGAGCTTTCATTTTTGGTGATCTGGAGTTTCTGGGATGAGCATATGCTTGTATATTGATCTTGATCTGGTGGGGGAGAAGACTGATTGAGTATTTGAGAGTGTTCAAGTGAGGTGTTTTGTGTGGAGGAAATTATAATCTAAATAAACATTGAACATTCCCACATGTTAAATGGTTCAGGACCTACTTGTGGTAATTGGAATCAAGGAGAAGGGTGTATCTCAAATGTGTTTAAGTAACTAGGAAAAAAAATGAAGGCGCTGACATGAACTTCTAATCACTAGCCTGTTCACAATCAATTAAGCAAGTTTGTGCACGTAAGTAAACACAGCTCTGATATACAGTATGTAATGGAAATAAAACCATTAAATAAGAATCATGTAGAGCAATGTATCTTCTCTCACAACAATTATAGTCAAGGTGGTGATGATTGGTGTTGGACTTCCCCTATAGAAGGTTCTTGCCAGTGGTACCAGCAGAGGATGGTTGTTTATCTCTTCAAAGAATATCTTGAAAAGGACCTAGTGAGGACATCAATCAGTAATAGCTGGATAGGATTAGTCATTCTTACTCCTGGGTAAATAATTGATGACTTGTTTAGAGACCACCATTTTATTTGTACATGAACCGCTTGAGTGATCAATTAGAGGAGACAACTTGTCCGGAGGAATGAGTACTGCATTTGCTGAGGAAAATGTTGGGCGTTCAGTCCTTGCCAATCACTAGTACAACTATCCCCCCTCCCCCAGCTTCTCCTCCCTGCAGGGGGGGGGGGTCACCATAATTTCCAAGCGTGGGCCAGAAGCAAAAAGAAAAAGTAGAAAGTAAAAAATGCTCTCAATTTAGGAGAATCTCCAAATTTGCAGTCGAACTCAGTTTTCATATGTTTGAAATCTATCTTAATTGTTAATTCAGCAAGATGGTGGTTGCGTTGCCTCGTTATGGCTGAGTTCATATCAATGATTCTTTTGGAGATAGGGCGTGTGACAGTATCTTGTTACTGTTCTGCATATTCAGATCGTATGAGGTTTGCAGTGCCATAATTCCTTGTGAGGGAACTGTTGTTTTTGGGAAGGGCGTTCGGGAACAACAGGGCCTGCCGGACTTGCTAGTGTGCACCTTCCTGGGTGCTCCAAAGATCGCCCGGCACGAATCCCATGGAAGGGAGGCCTGACTCCATCGCAAAAATTAAAAAAACAAAAACGTTTGGCATTTCTGATGCTGTACTTTATTGCTGGATATTACTTTTTTCCATGCTTTCTCAATCACAGTGGTCAATTTTAGTATAGGTTTATAGTATTGTGTCAATGTAGATCGTTGGTTTTATGGACCTATGGATCATTGCTAGATGGTGGTTTCCTGTGTGAATGACTAACAAAATTTTTCTGGCTATTGTTCTGAATGTGGTAACCAGGGTTACAAAGATTTCCAGTGGGCTTGATAAGGTGAAGGTCACGGTGGACAATGGGATGGACTTCATAGCTGATGCTGCTATCATAACAGTGCCTCTCGGGGTCCTGAAGGCTAACTTGATTGAATTTGAGCCTAAGCTGCCAGATTGGAAGATGAATGCAATTTCAGATCTTGGAGTGGGCAATGAGAATAAGATTGCTCTACTATTTCCCAATGTGTTCTGGCCTGATGTCGAATTGTTAGGAATGGTTGCTCCAACTTCTTTCTCCTGCGGCTATTTTCTCAATCTGCACAAGGCAATAGGGCATCCTGTCCTTGTCTACATGGCTGCAGGGCGGTTTGCTTATGATCTTGAGAAGCTATCTGATGAGTCAGCTGTAAACTTTGTGATGTTACAGCTCAAAAAAATGTTTACCAGCGCGACTGAGCCAGTAAGTTGCCCCCTCCCCCAGGCGGCTCTATCCATTTTTTACATCTCCTATGTCTCATACATGTCACACAAATTTTGGAAATCATATCAGTGGCTATTACTGAAATACGTCATTCTCCCTTTGTAGCTTATAGCCAATTTATAATTCTTTAGGCTTGCCTGTTCTTGAGCTTTCCCAGCTTCTCTATAGATGTCATGTGTAAAGATCTGCAAAATCGAACATGGGCAGATTGGTCATGCGATCACCACATCCCAACTGAGTAATGACGATCACCACTTCCCAATTGAGTAATGACCAAAACAAGTAGACAAATTCAAATCAACAGAAAAGGGGGAGGTGAGCTACAGCAAGAATGACAGTCATCATCATATCCATTTTGAAGTCTGTTTATGAGTTCCAAAATCGGACATGTTTCTATGTTTAAACATTTCTGTCTTGGGTCGGTGCCCACCCTAAGGGTGTATCTAAGTTTTAACATTTGCCATCTGTGATTTTTGGGTTTCTTTTTGTTTTTTTTTTTGTTGTTTTGGGGGGGGGGGGGTTCTAAAATGAACACCCAAGTTTTCAAACCCATGTTCAAGCTGCCAAGGTCATAGGCAACTGAATGAAGTTATTAAGAATAACATAGGTGACGACTAAAATTGCTTGTAGTTTATTGGCTCTGTAATTTGCTTAATTAACTATGTAATTCTTAGAACTGTGTTTTAGTGGGTCTCTTTGAGAGGAACTTTGTGGCTTAATTGAGTGTAAGCTTTGCATCTGTTTGGACATGTTTGCTGTATTTTGCCAGTTCCACTCTGTAGTACTGTAGTTGAAACCCCAGATGTGATAACTTGTGATGATTTTATTTTCAGCAGCAGGATAGAAATATGATAGCATGCATTAACTTTTTTGAATTGTCTAAAACTAATTATTTTGTTTTGATTGATATAATCAGGTCCAGTATCTTGTTTCGCGCTGGGGGACTGATCCTCATTCTCTCGGCTGCTATTCATATGACTTGGTAGGTAAGCCGTCAGATGTGTACGACAGATTAAGAGCACCAGTTGGTAACCTATTCTTCGCTGGTGAAGCCGTTAGCGCAGAGGACCACCAAGGGTCTGTGCATGGAGCTTACTCATCGGGCATCATGGCTGGTGAGAACTGCCAAAGGCGGCTCTTAGAAAAAGTCGGTACCATGGAGAAGTTCCATCCTGTCAGTTTAAGGAGCGAAATTTACGATAATGCAGTTCCCCTTCAAATCTCTAGGATGTAAATGGTTAACATTAAGGAGATATCATTAGTGGTGAATTGTTTGCGTTGCATCCTTGAAGGACTTAAGATGTCATTGCTAACGCCCTCTCCCCATTCGGGGAGTGGTTTGTTTCTTTCAGTGTTGTGGGGGAGTCGGCCTTCCTACGTTTCTGAACTCTGTGATCTTTTGGTGGAGCTATAATCGTCATTTGGTGCACAAATGACAGTAATTGGCCCGAAACACTCGCTTGTCAACTTTTTGTTATCATTTGTTGCTGCAGCTGTGTATTTTTGCCCATATGGGTGTTCATGTGCTAATGATACAGCCTGTCTGCGTCGGAAAACTTTTATATGCTCTCACTTGCGACAGTTATGGTGTTTTCCTAAGTGTATTTGTCATATAGATAATTCTAATATATTTTTGCTAACTTTTGAGAACATATGCTCCTAGGACCATGATAGACGCGATGGTCCATGTTTAAGTAGAACATGGAGGCCCACGTGAGCTCAGAAGGTTGGTCCGAACTAAAATCTTGAGTGCAAATTTTCTTTTGGAGAGCTCAAATACTAATTCATGGTGGATCTGCAGTATCAGTTGTGTCATAACTAACTAATGGAAGCTAATTGCGAGGCGAATCACTGCATCTTGAATGAGGTGTGCTTCTTGTGAGCCATTTCGCAATTTGGTTTTCCTTCTTGGCATCTGTTTGGAAGTTTTAAGGATGCTTCCTTTTCCAACTCATATGCAGGCCAAAATTTATATTGTCATCGATTTGGAAGTTTTAAGGACACTTCTTTTTCCAACTCATCAATTTGGGAGGAACAATTTTAGGAGGGATGACTCTCCTCAAATTGTTATCGTGTTTACTGTTTTCTGTTAAATTTCAATTTTAATCATGTGCCTATTTAGTGGAGCATTTTCACTGCCTAATACGAGTGAGGGAACATTGCCTCACTTCTGTCAGTCCATGTAATTTTTGTTAAATTTCAATTTTAATCATGTGCCTATTTAGTGGAGCATTTTCACTGCCTAGTACGAGTGAGGGAACATTGCCTCACTTCTGTCAGTCCATGTAATTTTTGTTTTACTCAGAGGGTCCTGGGAGGAGAATTGTCTGATTACTATTGCCTTAGATTTTATTGGTTGTAATCCTTTTATTCATTAAGTCCTTGCCTGGGGGAAAAAGTTGCAAAGTCTCTTGTAAACTTGTAAATAGGTGTTAATGAGAGGAACATGAATGATAATTAATGAAATCGAAGCTATGAGCTTTCCCTTTCAAATCTTCTATTTTTAACCCTAACTTGTTTGGAATTTTGAGTATTCGCTTTAAATCTAATCTTTGTGATATTCTTTAGAGATTAGATGGGTGAAAACTTAATCTAAGTGGTGGATCTATCCTTTATCTTACATAGATCTTGATTACAGTATTTAGGACCCCACCAATAGCAAGTAGCCACGTGGCAAACTCTGAGTCAACGAAGGTCAAAAGTTGAGCTGAAAGGGAGATGAACAAGGAGGGACATAATGGTCTTTCCAAGCACACAATGAGTGATGCCATTATACCTTTGGGCACCAACCCCCAAGCTATAAAAACCCCTACTCAACATCGTTATGGTAATTATTGAGCACTATTTATGATATGACACTTTCCATGTTCTCCCAAAATCAGTAAATTCTTTCTACCGTTATTCTCTATGCCTTCATTCTCCCTATTTCCTTTATCCTTGCTATCCCGGCTTAGCGTCGGAGGGGACTTTCTCGGGCCACACACAGGGTTGATCTTTGTGTAGGTCGTTGAAGGACATGTCAACTTCTTTAGGAAGTCGACACGTCAACCGACTGCAAGTCTGAGCTTCCCTATCTCACGTAAGTTTCTTCGAAAACAGATTGGGCGCCATCTACGAAGAAGTATTGGAAAAATGGTTGATATTCGATCCAACATTTGGAAGCAAGGAGATAAAGGCAGAAGACAATCAAATGAAAATCCACCAAGGGAGCATAACAACTCTCCGGACAAGAGTTTGGGGGAGAACTCAGTGGATCATCTCTCCACTTAGTAGTTCACCAACGTCAAACAATTGGGAGATGCTCTTAGACTACTGAAAGAAGCAATAATCAAGGGAGTGTGTGAGAAAATGAAGACACCTAGGAAAAAGCTAGGACTTATGCGAGGGTTCGAGTATAAATCTACTTCAAGTTAAACCCTTCTTATCAGAAGAACCGAAACCAACGACCCTGGAGGGACCAAGCACCTTGCGAGATGGGGATGCTTTGTAACAACCCCAACTCTTAAACGCCTAACTAAAATCTAAAAGGCTCGTTAGGCACATATTTCGCGGTGGCAGATTTTAAAGTTGGGAACATTAAGAGTCTATTTATTAACAAAAAATACAAAACGAATGTTAAAACTTGTTAAACGTTTTTTCGTTAGAATTTGACCTATAATACGCACACTCTTTTTAATTCGATCTTATCATAAAAAATAGGAACTTGATTTAATATTTCAAGACGAGTTAGCCAGATAAAAGTCAAGTAAAGGCCTAAATCTTTTTGTCCCTCTTTAGTACGGAAAGAGATATACCTAAGATCAGACTGGGGGGGGGGGGGGGAAGCCAAGAGCCTTAAACCTTTATTTGACTAGCCATCATCAGAGTAAGCCAGTAGCCATTCGTTGCCATCATTGATCAGCCTCGTTGCATCTACAGTTGTTCCTAGGATACAAACGCACAAGCCTAGAGGAATGAGCTAAACCCCAACACGCTGTTATACTACGATAGACTTATGTTATTATATACAGAGTTTATGAATTACATAACCATTAAAATTCATGAAGACGATATTATGTAATGAGTTAAACGTAGTAATAGATCTTTATACACTTATGAATATGGGCTTTGATTTCTCTGCCTACTGGCAGAGCTATAAACTGTGGTTCCTCCTTCCATTAGTGGAGTTCTGTAAATATGAACATTGATTTCTCTGCCTGCTGATAAAGCTATGAATTGTGTTTCCTTCACCCGTTAATGGAGTTCTGTAACGTATAAACTTTGACTTTTCTGCCTGCTAGTAGGGTTATAAACTTTGGTTACTCTGTCTGTTGACGGAATTTTTAAACATGTGAACCTTGATATATGAACTTTGATATCTGAACTTTGATTTTTCTGCTTATAGGCAGAACTCTATAACATATGAACTTTGATTTTCTGCCTATTAGCAAAACTATAGAATATATGAACTTTAATTTTTCTGCCTATTGGTATAACTATATAAAATTTAACCTACGATTCATTTTCATGTTTACAGAGTACTACTATGCTATTTGAGTAAGAAATGTTAACTGATACAATGTTGCGAAATAGTGTCATCGTAATGTATACGACATAAGTTTTATCTGTGACAGTTCAATTTTAGTTGAACAATTATATTTAATAAAGGGTACAAGTAACACTGTATTTAGAGAAATAAAATATTCCCTTCTAAGCCATGGACCCTCTTTTTGTAAAACTTCGATGGGGGTTCTTTGTTCATGAAAATTACTTTTAATGCTTCGTTCTCACACACTAGTCACCTTATTAACTTATAAGTCTTTGGAAGCAGTAAGTTATAATTGTGAGTTTCCTTCGCGAGGTTCGACTTGATGAAAAACCTTCCCTTTGTTCATTGATGCATTTCAATAACTCAAGCAAACTCCAATCTATAATATCACGTATCATTTGCCACTTTGTTAAGCTATTACTACTATATAATCCCCAAAATTGGGTAGGCTCTCAATATTAGTGAGACCATTGGAGTCTTAATACTCATGCTTATCGTCCTTCACTTATCTCTCTGCGATGCCTAATAAACATTTTTATCTCATAATAATTAATTTCATACAACAACATGAACTAGGTCCATTAAGACCTTACTTTGCCTTTTTCACGCTTCAAATTCCTTATTTTATATTTTATCCATTTCCTCATGAATACATTTAATCAAATATACTTGGTACTAAGTATGCAATGTCTATTAACTTATACTTGAGGACTCTCTTAGCCAATGAAACATCAAGTAACCATGATACTCCTTAAATAAATTTATTATGTTTGAACTTCGTTAGACTAATTCCAAAAATTGGTCATTGATTGGGTCGACGCTCAATCAATTGGTTAGGTTTAATCATTTAAGACCCTCAAATGCCCCTTAAACGCCAAGCTAGATAGTTAAATCTCTTTCTTGACATTTGAACCACTTACTCATCTTGCTTAACTATCTTGTTTAAGAACATAAGAATCTTATTTAAACACTAAAATTCTCCACTAAGTACCATCGTCTTTCACACCCAACTTGCTCAACTAGTGACACCTTTCTACTTGGCCTAGTCATGAACAAACTTAAAAAGAAGTCAATTCTTCATGCCAATGCCCTCAAGCATAATTTACTCATTCAAGGTATTTGTATACATCCCAAATTGACTCAACATGATTTGTACTATCATTTCAAACCTTCTTTTAAAATGAAATTGCAAATCATGAATCATTTAATTTGCTTCATCAACTAACATTCCACCAAATTAAATATCAATAATGCCATTGTTCAATCTCCACTCAATTGATTCACATATTGTTTGTAATCAAAGGCCTGCTAATGACTTCACTTTCACAAAGGGCGTAAACTCTCTATCATGTAGTTTACTCTCAAATTAACCAATACACAAGCTTAGTTCCTCAATAGAGCATGCTTTGTTTACATGAATTAATTTCAAATATATTTACTCAAAGAATTTAATTGCAGTTGATGTTTAAATTAAATTTAAATCTTGATGGAAAAGGGGGTAAACTGGTTAGCTTGAGAGGAAGATATTAGAAGAGGGCCAGGGGTGGTATCCGGTGGTGCCAGAAGAAAGCGGCGTGTGGCAGTGTGCAGTCAGGGCTTGGTCCCAATGGTAAAAGATTTCAGACGGATAGGTGAGAATCGTAAGTAATGGAAGAGATGAAATGTGTTAATTCTCCAAGCCCCTTTTTGAACATAGCTAAAAAACTCCTCCTTTTCATCATTAAATGTGCCCCCATCTCTTTCCTTTTCTTTTTTATTTGTAACTTTTGATTTTTTGTCTTATTAAATTTAATTCAAACTTATCCAAAACTTTTATCCACATGCTTAAATTTATGACCATAGAAACCACTAATGTTTAATCCAACCTTTCTCTCTCTTTTTTTTAATTCCTTTTTGTCACATCAAATTAAATTTGATCTTATCACTTTATCTAAATTCTCATATGATCCATTTCTTTACCATGCATTTGAATAACATTAATTGGATTTTTTTATCATTTTACTTTATTTTTTTATAGTATAATTTATTTCCTTAGTCATTAAGAAATTAAATCGACTTTGTTCATTTCTGGTGTTATTTAGGTGCATACGAATTCTTGTACGTAGATAATTAGCTTTACATAATTACTTGCTATTAAATTTCGTTTTTAAAAAGTCGCAATCACATAAATTGCTCGATTTAGAGTTGCCTTTGTCGTACTTTAAATTTTTGCACCCACTACTCTGTTAAATGTTCATAATCATATAACTAATGCAAGATTAAAAAAAAGAAACAAGATCAAATAATGGGGTATTACATCCTCTCTCCTTAAAGGTTTCGTCCTCGAAACTATGCTCAGCATTCCTTTGGAAAAGATGCGAGTAACAAGATTGCATATCATCCTTTGTCTCTCATGTGACCTCGAAAGTCCCCGTGCTAGATCCATATGGCCTTTGTTTGCAGTGTAGCTTTGTTGCAAAACTATTCAATATTTTTGAACGACGATTAACATGAGTTGTTCTTCATAGGTTAACCCTTCAACCACAGCTTCTAAAGGTTCAAGCATCACAGTGTGAGTCAGATCATAAACATATTTTAGGAGTAGCAAAATATGAAACACATCATATTCGTATTGATGTCATAATGCTCAGTGAATCGTGGGCTTAGCTCCCTTAGTCGCTAAATCTTTGAATCCCCTTTATAATGTATTTTAGGTCTTGGATGCATATGATAACTTTCTTGGTTCATGCATCTGTATTATTTCCATAATCTTTGATGACTTCCTCTAAAAAAAATTCTCTTATTAGAAAGCGGTATTTTCTTTGTTCATAGGTTGCCTTTGAGGATATACCCTACATATTTAAGATCTTTAACTCGTCTACACTTTTCTGTTGTGGTACTATGATTAACATTCAATATATTCGATTAACGTCCTGTACCATACACTTAATGATCATCTCTTTATTCAAGTACAAACTCTATTAAATTAAGATTTTTGTACCTATAAAAAATTTTGTATCGTTCCTTATCGAGTTTATGTAGAACCTTCTATCCGTTACCCAACGCCATAAAAGATAGCCACATGAGTTTACCATCTTACTCCATTGAGATGCTTTACCGAATATGACATCCATCGAGATAACCAGCTTCTTAGTTTTTAGATTCTAGAGTGAATACTTTTTGGACTCATTGTTATAATTAATGAAGATATACTTTTCTCCTTTACCATCTAACTTTTCTAGATTCTCTTTTGGAATGTGTGAATAGGGCATACCCACGAAAACTCTGAAATGATCAACCTTTGGCTTTCTCTTGAGCCATGCTTCAATTCATATCGTGTCTTGTTGAGCACAGCCTTCGTGGGTGAATGATTATGGATATAGGTTGTTGCGAGCCATATCAACTATTGCTCTATTCTTTGTTTCGGTGACACCATCTTATTGTAGTGTCCGCCTTACTGTAAGTTCTCTTATGATACCATGTCCTTGGTAGAAGCTTCAAATTAAATTCTCTCCCACTATCGGTTGTTAGTATTTTTATACTATGGCCACTTTGTTTCTTTGTGAGGGCCTTGAATTATTGAAAATACGATCAGGCTTGTGTTTTTCATTCAAGTAAGTACACCCCCATCATGTGGTGTAATCATCCACGAACGATAGGAAGTATCTTCCCCCCCCCCAAAAAGGATTACGAGGTGGGTCCAAAATGTCGGCATAAAATAGTTCAGGTGGAGCTTAGGCCCTTCAAGAGGTTTTAATGAATGGAAATTTGTACATCTTTCCCATAATACATCCCTTGTGTATATTATTATTGGCATCTATTCTAGTCAAACTGATAACCATATTTCTTTGCTTTAGAACTTTAAGACTATCAAGATTTAGATGGTGACATCTTTGATGCCACAACACCGCATCATCCATAATGGGGTTGAGTAATACCTTCTGTTGCGCTGACATTTTCAAAGGAAATATTCTGTTTGGAGCAGAGGCCATTAATTGCTCCCTCTTCGATAAATATTAGGCATTTATCATCATTTAATTTCACCACACAGCCTTTCTGCATCAACGACATTTAATAGATTTTCGATTAGACCAGAAATGTATAAGATATCTGCAATACATATTAGTTGAGTTGTATTTAGCTTTCATGACAATCTTCCCTTTGCCACTCCCTCTTGGATTCCCCCATCACTCAGAGTAATATTTGAAGTTACACCTTCAACCAATCAGATGAAGAAATTTTTGTCTCATCATATGATTTGAGCAACCACTATTTACATACCATAAGTCTTGTGACTTTTGTTGAGTATTCAAGCAAGAGTAGACATTTTCAAAGCCACTCCTGCAGTGCAGTTGTCCTTGTCTCTTTGCCGGTTTCGACAATCTTGAATGTGATGTGTGTGCCATATGCATTTTCTGCATTAATACCGACACTCATTCTTAAAGTGGTTGCTTATTTTGCATAATGTACAACATGGACTAGATTTTTCATTATCATGGCTTCCTTGATTTTTATGACTTCCTCTCCCCGTCATGATTATTTGATGCTCCCTTCCTATGAGGGACATTTCTTCGGTGGTCGTATTCATTTTTTTTTCTCCATTGTTAGAGAACTTTAGTTAGGCTTGAGAGGCTCGCTCTAGTGGTTCGTCTGAAATTCTATGCAATCTCTCCTCATGTGCTTGGGAATACCTCGTTAATTCAGTCAAGTGAGTGTAGACAGATATTTGGATTCTTCTGTAACAACCACTATATGATCAAATTTTCGAAGAAGACTCCCTGACACCTTTTGTTTGACTTTTTTTTATATTCAATCATCCTCCAATATATATTAATGTTATGAACTATGTTTATGACATTATTGAATTGTTTCATCTTCCTCCATTGATAAATTATCAAATTCTTTGCAAAGAGTTTGGAGTTCAACAGATATTAAATTTGAAGGGCTCCAGTATGCATCCTTTAGAATGCACCAAGCCTCCTTGACCGTTGTGGCAAACATAATTTGAGGGAAGATGGCTCAAGTTACCACTTAAAATATGTATGCAAAGGCAATAATATCATTCTTCTTGTTTTGTTGATGTTGGATCTGCTTGCTGTCATCCCATGATGGCTTGTCCTCTTCATCCTTATTCTCTTCTCCATCCTTTTATTTATTTATTTATTTATTTAGGGGGTTCATCATATCCCTTCTACGTCACATCCTATAGATTTGCCATAAAAATATTCTCATTTGAACATCCGCAATTGTTGAATTCACCCATCGAATATGGATGGCCTCAGATTTGATAGACAATTATATGTTAATGTTCAAGGAAGAAAAGAAGTCATGGTTGCTTTGTGGAGTCAAATATGAAGGTTGCTCAGTTTTGAAAGTTGGGAGCTAGCTTAAGGGCGGATGGTTAAATTCTAGTAGGTGATATTTTTTCAGAAGCACTTGGATTGAGGTGACTCTGATGTCACTGCTAACTTTTATATGAAAGCTTAGGGTTCTAACTTGATTGAACGATAGAGTACGAATGCTTTGGGATTCATGTGAGCAAGAGACAAATTAATTGAAATGGAGATAGTAAGAGGAGCGTGAGGATTAAGAGGAATGAGTATTTTATTAACAAATGCTTTTGGATTATATGTACTCGGGCTGTTATTCACCGAGGACAGCACAATTGTTCAAGAAAAAGAATGATCCTAAATAATTTTCATCTTTGGAGAGTTTCCACGGAATCAATAGTCCTCAAGCAAAAGGAAATACAATCAAAAAGTGTTTTCTTGTAATTGAGCCTCCATTGAACTGCCAACCTCCATTTACCCATTGCCCTTTCCACCTTTGTTGACGAAGGCAACATGCCATTCTTTCGACCATTGCCTAAACCCATTGATTCTATAAATTCGGCAAACTCCATGGCAGCCGCAGAGGGCAAATTACTTGGCTTTTCAAGAGCTTCAAGTTGCTGAGCCTCGTCAATCGTACAAAGTATTGATCGGTCATCTTCAATTGTCGAGGGAAGACTTTCAAGAATAGCATTACACCTCGATATTATCCATTTCATCACTGTTTTCTCATTTTCCGGGGATAACTGAGACCCGGAAAAGGCAAGGTGACCCACTGATTTCCTCTGGTTTGGAGAAGTTGCCCACAATCGTAAGGCAGATAAAAGAGAAAATGAAGGCCACCCACCTTGGTGGATGTAAAGAGAATCTGCTGGCCATGAATGGCAGGCAAACATGTCAAGTTCTAACGGCATGAACACCTTCTCGTTTGGATTCCAATCAAGAAGAAAACCATAATGTTCAAGAAGCTCCAAGTTTGTATATGTTCCATAGCTCAATAAAACCTGCATTGAGTATTGATTCAATCGACATAATGCTGTAATACTAAACCATTGTACAACCCCGTATTTCCATACAAACATTGTGGGTTTGAATCACAAATTGAAGGGGCAGAATCAGCAGAACCCCCCCCCCCAAAAAAAAAAACAAAAGCCCCAGGGTAGCGGGGCTCTATTGGGTCTCCTCCTTGCCTACCCAAGTTCAAAAAAAAGTATTACTATACTAGAACACTAAATTAAGCCAGAAGGATTCTTTCCTTTATTTTTTTTTATAACTACCACCTCTTGATAGCGAACCTTCTGAAGCATAATCTAGGGAGGATTAGATGCATGCAGCCTTCAACCCAAGAGGCAAAAAGGCTGTTTTCAATTGACTGACAAAACTTTTTTGGAGAAGATATGAGCTTAGAAACAATGCGATGTTGAAGAAGCCCAGCCGATGGAGTTGCAGGTTTCAGTTTTGGGTCTCTTTGAAGGTCAAAATCAGCTCCTCCAAAGACAAAGTGTAGCTAGCTTTTTAAACCACAATTCCAAAGCTAAAGGATCAGTAAAACTGGGAATAAGTTTGTGCAAACTACCCAAGCATGTGCAAGCAATTTTAACATTTCAAAGCCACAGGCTGGAAACCCACAACTATATCAAAGCAACGTTACCTGCTCATTCTTTCCGTAGTTTCTCTTGGCATAAAAGCAATATGCTTGTACATCATCCTCATAGCCGCCATCAGTTAATCTTCCTGAGCTGCTGTCATACTCTTCTGCATCTAAGCTTGGATTCTCTATGCCATCTCCATTCTGGAAAGATTCAACTTCCAACAATGAACCATTGACACAACGCTTGGAATCTTCAAAGGCTGCTATTTCCTCCCCAGGCGCCGCATAATTGAAAAGGTCACCCACAGGGCACAAGCACCCAGCATCATCCCATGGCACATGCAATGTACGTGATGATATCTTCAACAAGGGGTGGGGGATCCTTTGAGCTGAGATTACTCTGAAAAATAAAATAGCACAGTACAGAACATGCAAAACAATATGAAAATCGTCCAATCCCTCACCCTACAGGAACATCAACTAAAGAGCATTAACCAGGATGAAGGTGAGCACCTGCATTTTGTTAACAAGAGCCAGTGTCCGTTTTCCAGAAAGAGGAAAGGGCTGATTTTGGGCAGTTTTTTGACTTGGACTACAGTGACCTAAAGCAAAGTACTTCTCTAGACTATCTTCTGCTTCACTTATATAGAATGGCAGGCGGTCAATGGTTTCGATTCTAGGGTTTAATGGAACCAGCTTCTCTATATCTTCGGGAGCAAGACTACTACATCCATTCGCCACCCTAAGGTTTACACCACCTAGGTTGGTCTCTCAGGATATTGATTTAAGCTAGATGAAACATCCAGAGAAGAACAACTTCAACTATTGGAGTAGAAGCATACATATATTTCAGTTTTATTATCAACCTCGTTGCTGAAGAAAGAACCACAAAATAACCTGCCCTACAAGAACCAACCTTAGCAAGAGTACTTGTCAGTAACCTATATTTGTAATTTGGCCCCCAACCAAGAAAATTTTCATCACAAGACTATCTCCAAGTAAGTAACTTCTTGTTTGTACCCAATAAGCCATCATAGATTGAAGATGATATGTGATGATTAGAAATGTAATATCCATGGTCAAGGGCCAAAGCATCAATAAGAAGACTTCATTAAAGCTTAGGTCCATTCAAGCATAGACAAGTAGTGATGATTAGAAATGTAATATCCATGGTCAAGGGCCAAAGTTCATCAATAAGAAGACTTCATTAAAGCTTAGGTCCATTCCAGCATAGACAAGTACACATGTGCATACAAATTCCAGGGGGTTTCATCAATTTACATGCTTAGTAATGTTCTTACCGTTGCAGAAGCCCATAGCCAAGCCTTGAAATTCATAAACTGAGGCTTCAGGTCTAGCTGTTTCATCAATGGAATAGCTTCCCTCCATTCTAACTCAGCCTTCACTACAACCCTCTCAGTTAGCCAAACAGCATCATCCACCTGTCAATGGAACTTCCAGCAAATGATTATCACAAAGATAAGCCAATTAAGATAGAGAAGATAGCATTTTTATTTTCCCTTTCAGCCATTTAAGAAATTATTACAGGATCTAAAGGGAGAGAGAATAGACGAAATATCAACACCAGAAGTAATCTATGAATGCTAGTAACAGAAACATAACAATAAGAACAAAGATCTTTTAATAAATGCAAGAACTAAACTTGCAGTGCTTTTGTCTCGAATGGACCAAAAGTAGTGAGAGTGTCATAGCTTCTGGGTAACTCCATTAGATAAGGGTACCAAACAGACCGCCTTCCTTTGTTCAGTTCAGCTAACAAGCACACTGCTAATACCTGCGGAAATCCCAGTCAAGATTCAGTCACAACTAACAACAATATAAGCATGAATACTAATGAAAATAAAAATCAAACATAATCTGCCACACACGTATTGATAGCTTCAAATGAAGCCATTACGGTTGAGATACTTCGCTAGCATTTCATTGGCATAGAACATAGATGTTGTTCTTTATGTTTGAAACAAAGACTTGTTTTGTACACAAACTTATACCATTCTGAACAAAACTAGATTTGCATCTCTGTGCAGGATACACTACTAGAAGGCATTCCTGCTAAAATCATCTTTCCTTGCCCTCAATAACTCTACCCCTCTCTTGTCCATCGGTGTTAAAGAAAGCAATAGGCAGAAGATTTATATGGAATCTTTCTTTCTTATCCTTGGCAGTAATCTAACATTCTAAGCATCAGCACAGAGAAGTAAAAGAAAAAACGGCAAGGCAAAATGATAGGGCAATAAAGCATTGTGAAACTAAACCACAAGACATTCTACCCAAAAAAAAAAAAAAAAAAAAACAATTTGGTTTCACACTATTCCCACAAGTTCAGGTGCTCTTTGCAGCAAATTTTGATTGTAATGCTGCAATACAGAGAGAACAGGGGAAACAGGAACGAATTGCAGAAATTAGTATTCTGGGTAAAGTGATCATAAAACCCGGAAAGTTTGAATCATGAAAAAAGACCAAAATTATTTGGAAGCTAACGAAGCCCTCGCAGGAAGACCACAACATCAAGTCCACTCAAGAATTTGTATAGAAATGTACAGAACAAAACGGACAAGTCCACAGAAAGTAGATTGGCTCTCAACAACACATGATTCCCATCAATTCCAAGTAAGAAAATGGCAGATATAATGCAGCATCAACATGAAATCAATGATCCAATCATATTTACTTTTCCTTATCCAATAATATCTAGCCTTAAAGCAGCTAAGGAAACATCACCATCTCATCAGATTTTCCATTGACTCGAACTCACAGGGTGTTTTCGAAGGGTGTAAGATAAGTAGGTATTAGGCTTACTACTTTTGTCACAGTACCTGAGGACTATGTGCTATGTCTGGGCGTGGCATGGGGATCAAAGTCTTGGATTCAGCTAAACTCAAGAAGCCCCATGTGTGTTCAAATATAGTACCTAAGCATCATGTTGATCGTTAATCTTTATGCATTTTATAATATTATAACTTTCAAATCTTATAATTCCACTTCATATTTCACATTCCTTACAAAAGCTGAAACCATCAGTCAATAAGTCTACCAATAGCTTATCCATTAAAATTTCAGATTGTATAATCTCAGTAGTAAGTTTTGTGTGAGACCATCTTACATAAGGCATATCATGAGACAGATGCTTTTATGGTGACTTTTAATAATAATTGGCGTGACTTTAGTTCACTTAGGGTGATTGCAATATAAGTCACTGCTAGAGAAATTGATGAACTATTAGTCATCTCTGATTTAAAAAGTCACTCCACAACACAATATTAGTCATCACAAAACCTCTAAGAAATCACCCCTGAAGGAGATTGTCTCATAATAACTCTTACGTAAGCCAGTATCTCCTAAACACTTGCGTGATCTCAAACCATTGAAGGCCAAACCCAAAAAAGGGAAAGGAAAAAAAAAAAAGGCTATTACAATACTTTCAGTAGAAAATAACATAAATCTCATTCAATTCTATTCTCCCATCAAATCAAAAACAAAACAACCCCAGTTTCCTAGGAATTCATTCAATCCTTGAACTAGCGGCAAGTCTTACCCCTACCCCCCCCTTCTTAAACCATCATTTATACAATACACCCGATTCATGCTTTAACTCATGTTCCAGGCTGCTAAATCCTCTATTGTTAGAAACAAGGAAGCCTTACCCATCATCAAGTACCTAAGCATAGAAAATACACAATCAACGAGATTCCTGTTGGAGTATGAAAGTGGGCATTATCCCACATTGATAAAAATATAAAGAATATAAAAGTGGATGTTGTCCCACATTGATAAAATTGAAGGGCTTGAGCATGCATATAAACTTGTGAGTTACTCCACCCATTGCCAATTGATTTTGGGATGGAATCTCATTTGAGCTTATATGCATGACTCTTTGTTTATAGCCCAATTAATATGAAAATTTAACAATTCCTGCACTACAACTCTTTCAAGTTGTGAAAACAATCACCCAAAGTCTTTAGACAGAACAATAACTAATAAACAAAGAAATGAAAATTCAGAAAGGAGACCTGGGTAGAAGAGAGAGAAGGATAAAGTTTGAGAGCATGAGCAATTGTTTGATCCTTTTCCATCACACTATCCCTGGTCATTAACATCGATTTGGGCACTCTCAGAATCATTTCTCCCTTCCGAAGATCACGCACAGCTGCCAAACCCCGCCTGTACTAAAAAAACATACCCTATTATGCACAAATCTGACCGACCCACCAAGTAAAATTCAAAAGAAAAAAGAGCAGAAGATTAAATTGATGGATGAAAATGAATGACAAACCCGCCAGCTTGAGGGAAGTGCGAGATGGAGAGAGAGTGGCCCAGGCATGAAGAAGAAGAAGAAGAAGAAGAAGATAATGATGATGACGATGATGGAGGTGAGTCTGAGACACCGTGCTCCGCTGCCCATTTCAGAAAGCTTTCCAAACTTGCTTCTTGCTTCTCCATCTCTCTCTCTCTCTCTCTCTCTCTCACAGATGGGGTTGCATTGGTGGGTCGAAGCTCGAAAGAGGGGTTAAATGAGCCATGGAGAGGCGAATAGTGTGGATTGGAAATTCCCCAGCAAGGATTGGAGGGAGGCCCATATCAATAGCACTGAATCGCTTGGTTTGGCCCATTACAGACGTCAGTCATAGGGATTTTTTTTTTGGGGGGGGGGGGGTAAATAGTTTCATTACTACCAATCAATGGGCTCAAACTAGCTCACTTACACCCTATGAAGTACACAGCCGGAATTCATTTACATAGAAAATCTATATACTTCTCATATTTGGAGGATTTTTTTGCAACATAAAAAAATATATTTCTAATTTGCTCCTTGATTCTAATCAGTGTCTCTTCCCAGTTGCATTTTTTCTTTTTGAATATCACATGGTTCCTCTCCCGCTAGATGTGCTAGATCAGAGTTCCTACTGTTGCCATAATGAGTTGTTTTCATATCCTTAAGCCTTTCAAATTCATTATCCTGGTGAGCCAGTTTTGTCCCCTTTTGCAAGCAATTCCTAGCGTTTGACATACAATTCTCCTCATCTTCTAAGAAAAATGAACATCCAAAAGAATAGGTAATGATGAGATTCAATCTCCACTCCACACAGCACACAATTTGGTCTTCCTAACTGTATAGTCTGCATAGCATTTCCTTCACAGGTAGTTTTTTACAACAAAACAGTCAGAGAGTAAAGGAGTGTTTAGGGATATTTAGCTTGGACCAAATCATTCTCGCCTAATTTACCTTTCCCTTGACATTAAGAAGCCACAAGTATCCTTTCTGAACTGAGTATCTCCCTGCAACATCACCTTCCCAGTTCCATTTCTTAGTACACTTGCTGCCCCATTGTATGCATTCCTTGACTTTGCATAATTGTTTCCAATAGCAACACACATCATATGTTGGTATGTAGTCCCGCCATAATTTCTTTCTAAGATATTTGGCTTAGAACGACTTTACTCATAGAATATCTTTCTTCCTAGCTACAACCCATATTAGCTTAGTAATGCATGCATCATTCTAGTCATACAAATTCTTAAGTCCCAAGCCTCCATAAAGCTTAGATTTATATGTGTCCAACCAAGCTACATATGGTGCTCTTTTGTAAGAACTAGATGCTCCCCAAAGGAAGTTCCTACCAATGGCTGAGATTTTTGCAATTACCTCCTTTGGAAGAAAGAAAACGAATGCCCCGAAAGTGTAAATCCCTATCACCACTAATTAATTAATGTAATACGACCAACATAGGAGATGTTCCCTGAAGCCCACACCTTAATCTTCGCTATGATCTTCTCTACTAGTATGCTGCATTCCACCTTACTTAACTTATTTGTTGTAATAGGCACCCTAAGGTAAACAAATGGGAAATCAACTACTAAAAAACCTATGATCTGCATAATCTCTTATCTTATTTGATTATCAACCCCCTTATTGCAATCTAAGATTTGTTCAGATTGGCAGTTAGTCCTGTTGACTCATAAAATTCTTGAAAGTCGTGCATTTGATACAGGACAGATTTTGATTTGCGCAAAAAAAAAATTAAGATCATCCGTAAATGCCAGATGAATCAATTGAAGTCTCTTACAGGATGGGTGATAACTAATTTTTATTGCGTCGCTGCTCTCTTTGAGATCCTAGCCAGATATTCCATTGTGAGTACAATAGGAGAGGGGACAAGGGATCACCTTGTCTCGATCCTCTACCCCCTTGAAGTATCCATATCTACCTCCATTCAGATTAAATGTAAATGATGTGGATGGGATACATCCTTTGATCCACTGTTTGAATGCTTCTGGAAATTTATATCCTTCCAATGCTTCTATAATGAATTCCCAATGCATAGAATCATATGCTTTTTTCAGGTCAATCTTCATCATGCATCTTGGGCTTATGTTTTTCCTCTGGTAACTTATTGCAAGTTCGCACATGTTCTCTACCTTTGACAAAAGCCCCTTGGCTTTGGTCCACTAACATGGGAAACACATTTTTCAATCTCATGCGCATCATTTTGGAAATACATTTGTAAACCACTGAACAACTTGAAATTAGCCTGAATTTTGTACCACTAGATGAAGTTTCAACTTTAGGTCATACCACTAGACTTGTGGAATTCTAACTTTATGAGCATCTTACCTGATTTGGAGGTCCAATTTCATGCCAAGCTTCATGTATTGCTGAGTCATAGGGAATTTTTTTTCCTTTTAATAAATCTCTCTTAATTTTTCGCGCCACTTCCCCCTTTGTCTAGTTATTATACTAGACAACTGGTATAGAAATGCATTTATACACTCAACCCAAATGTCGGCACATAGTATATTATACAATTGTTGCTTTAAGAGTACCAAGTGCTCACAGGCTGGATTGGCAGTGTGAAAAGGTAAGTAAGAATTATGTCTTTGATGTGACCTAATATCAATATGTATAGTAGACATATTTTGTATTTCTCTTTGTCCATTAGTTACTTTTTCTTTTTCTTGTAAGATAATAGCTTTCTCTTTTGTGAGATAATTAATTTTTTATTTTTTTCCTCTTTTTTTTTATTTTTTCTTTTTTCATATCTAAATTTTCTTTAAAAAAAATTCCCACAAACTACTTCCCTCCCTTTTAAGATCATTATTTTTCCATTTAACTCCTCTTTTATTTTATTTTTTTTTACTTCCTTCGAGAGCACATATATATTTTTAGTAAGCATACACACATTATCCTTAATATTCTGAGATATAATATTTATTTAAGAGTTGCATTGTATCTTTTGGTGAGCTATGGTATGCGTCTAGTGAGATCTACAGTAAATCTTTTGAGTTGTTATGACATATAATTTTGGTTAACTAAAATATAAGATGCTTTAGATGTACAAGAATCACATACATGAAAAGTTGTAGTCACTTGTATTATGATTGTTTAATGAGATTTTATATTATATTTTGGTGAGCTCTAATATACGTTTAGTGAGCCAATACTTGAAAATTGTATGTTTGATTAATTTGTACTATGTCTTCAGTAAGTTATAACAAATATTCAGTAAGTTACGATATATATTCAGTAAGCTTGACTACATATGATGAGTTGGATTATATTTTTCAAATGTTTAGCATATACACATACTATGTACACCATAAGTTTATCTTGTACATTATTAATTATCGGCGTAATTTTTTTGGTATTTTACATGTATGTCTCTGTCTGTGTGCGTCTCTACATTTTTTTTTGGAAGGTAAGTACGAGATCAATAGGTAGTCTTTTTCTCAAGGGTTCTACCTATGTTATAACCAACTAAAATGTAAAGGAAATCTTACAAATAGGGGAAGTAAAAAGAGTGTACGCTTGAGAACTGCTTGCATATTTTTGCCATCCAATCAGTAGCTGTGTTGCCTTCTCGAAATATATGATGGAAACTTTTGTTGACCAGTATTAAGTGAATAATCTTATGTTACCGATTAAAATTTGCCACGATATCTTGACCTCTCCTCTAATTGATTGAATAACTAATTTGCTGTCCCCTTCAACTACAATGTGCTTAAATCCCAATTCTATGGCTGCCTTGATTCCATCTCGCATTGCCATGGCTTTGGCAACTAATATCGACGCATCTTCCATAAATCTACAACCTGCTGCAATGAAGTTCCCCTTCCAACCTCTAATAACAAATCTTGTGACTATGGTTGCATCAGATTTGATATGTCAAAGTTGATTTTAATGAACTCTTTTCGTGGTTTGGATTATCCTACTTGGTGAATACTTTGATAATTGGGAGAGGAAGTAGATGGTGATGAGATTGAAGTGAAATATTTCTAGTTTTTCACTCTGCCCAAATTATGCTTGGCTCTAAGTAAGGTACCCATTGAGGAGAAGATCTCATGCTGAAGAATAACTGCATTTCTTCCTTTCCATATAGCTATCAGACAATTAAACTGCATAAAATTTTATTTGATGTATTATGTAAATCATCCTTAAGAGATATAGTGTTGACTGAAAAAGGCTTTTTAGTCAGCCATTTATGAGAAATTACTAGATCCTATACCTATTTAGCGTGATGACACTCGAAAAATATATGATTTGGTGGCTCAATATCGTTCTAGCATGGCAGATAACTTGGGCTAATATTCAAACCCCTTCTTAATAGTGTACCTCTAGATGGTAATGCATTATGATATAGTTGTCAAAGGAATATCTTTAATTTTGGCATTATGTCTAGCTTCCAAATCTAGTTGAATTTACCAAGTCGTTCATTTGGGAGTAAATTATTGTGGACAAGTCATGTAGCATGTTTTGTAGTAAAATTGCCACCACCTATGAGACCCCAGCAAAAAGAATCAGACACATCATTGAACGGTAAGGGGATAGTACTAATTTTTCGTATAATAGTGTCAAGCAGAAAACTTGCTAGTTTTAAGACATTCCAAGACTTATCTCAAGTTATAAACTCATTTACTTTGATATGTGGTTGCTCTAGTGTAGCAAGATCAATTGAAAGGTGCTCAACAAGACTAGAGTCACCTCCACACGTCTTCCCCAAAACTAATGCTTTTGCCATTACATACTTTCCATCTTATCCCCTTTTGAAACAAACCCTGGTTAGCAAGAATATTTTTCCAAGCCCATGAATTAGCTTATTTTTTCTTGTAATGGGGAAATGGAGATGGTAAGCAATATTTAGCTCTGATTTATCTAACCCAAAAATTAGACGAATCGCTATAGAACTTCTAAATAAGCTTAGAAATAAATGCCCTATTAGTGACACTTGCTTTCCTTAACCCAAGGCCACCATACTTTTACGCTTACAAACCTTGTCCCTACCCACCAGTGGGAACCCCTTAGAGGAACTTGAGCTCTTCCACAAAAATTTTGGATTAATCTTATCTAGGCTATTTGCAATCAAACAAGGCAATTGGAAACACTGCATAGTGTGACTGGGAATTGATTCAAGATTAGATTGAATAAGAGTCACTCGCCCTACTTTAGACACCAAATATGCTTTCCATGACACCAACCTTTTATTAGCTCTAACTATCAAATCCTGAAACATATCCTTCCAAGCACGTCCTTGGAATATAGGAAACCCTAAGTGTTTCCCTAAAGAGTGATGATGAGAGAAATTAAGTATTTCCTTAACCATCTGTTTGTCACTATTTTTCGTATTCTTAGAAGAGACAATAGCAGATTTATTATAATTAATAAGTTGTCTTGACTGGCTGTAAAACAAATCTAGAATAAATTTCAGATTTTGGAAAGCATGATGTATAGCCCTATCGAAGAGTACACTATCATCTGCAAAAAGTAGACAAGGAATTCTTTCAACTGAGGAGGCAATTTTTACCCCAATCCTGTAACAACATAGTTGAGATGTAGCAGACAATCTTTAACCAAAGACATCGATGCATATGATAAAGAGATAAGGGGACAGGGAATCTCCTTGAAGCAATCCTCTAGAAGGTTTAAAAAACCCACAAGTTTAATAGTTAAAAGAAATAGAATAAGAAACTCTAGAGATGCAAGCATATACCCAAGAAATTCATCTATGATGAAACCCCATTTATTGAAGACACTTGCAGATGAAATCCCATTCTACTTTATTGTAGGTTTTCTCCATGTCCAACTTGAGTGTCACGTACCCGTTTTTACCTTCATATGTTTAAACTTGTTCATAACCTCATGAGCGAGTAAACAATTATTATGTATTACTCGTTGAGGATTAAACGCATGTTGAGTAGATTGATATCCTTTTTAAAATTGGATGCATTCGATTAACCATTATTTTCGCAATTTGTAAATAGTATTATAGAGGCTAACTGGTTTAAAGTGGTTTGTTCTTTCCAGGTTAGAGATTTTGGGGACAAGGGCAATAAGCGTGTGATTTTTAATAGCACACATAACTTTATCACCAATCATTAGCCAACGATATTTGAAAAAGGTAGATCTGAATCCGTTTGACCCAAGAGCTTATCTGGAATACGACCTCCCCAATTTCCTATTTTGTGATAGGTTTAATTAGTTTCGTATTTTCATCAAGAGAGACTTGTTTAGCTATATTTAGGGCATGTGAAGCATTAGTTTAGCGAAATATGGACGTTAGACACATGTCCTTAGCAATGGGATAGACCTCGAACTCTCCAATTAGATCATCATGCATGCAATATAATACAGTAAAACATGCTATACGATCCTTCTTGGACCAGTCTTGGTATGTCAAAAGGCTTTCCTAATACTGAACAATAGTAGTATCAATGGGTTTGCCATATTTGTCTTTGTCTGTGTTAAGCCAAAAATTATATTAATTTATACCCTTTTATTGTCTGAAATTTGCTTAAAACAAATTAGTAGATTAGAGTTTTAATGTACTTTTTTTTATTTTGTAGGAATTGGAAAAAGTTGAGAAAAAGGTGAACAAATAATGCTTAAATGATCAATATTGGATCAAGTGGAGAAGAAGAAGACCAGCCCAGACAGGTGAGCCCAGCCCAGGCAGCCTCCTTCTCTCTTTCTCGCTGGGCCTGGCCTAGTCGTCTCCCACACACCTCCTTACACGTGCTGCTTGCTGCTTCATTTTCCTTCCACCAGCTAATTGGCCGTTACTCTTTCTCTCTCTTGACCGTCAATTCCATCATCTTCACCATCATCAAGTCAACGGTTTCAAGAATTTATTTCGAGAATTAATTGAAGCATTGGAGGAGGATGAAGGGGCAAATTGAAGCTACAAAAAAGCACAGTATAGAGAATACGAGATGGGGAGTAGTAGTAGTAGGAGTAGCATAGAATAGCATTTTACATATTTTTTGTTCTTGTTCTTTGGTTATTCTTCACATTATTTCCGATTTATTTTATTTTCAGATATACTGTATAGATTCTCAAACCCATCTATTTCATTGTGCTTTGGTTAAGTTCAAGTGGAAATTCCGGTCTTGGTTTCCAAAAATTGCAAGTAATGAGTTCAATTTTCATATCTTAGTTCTTTCTCCGCTTGGATTTGGGTGCTGGTTTTACTCGGTCGAGATTCTAACGGTTTGCCCTGCCTATGGTACTTGGTTTTGCACTTAGTTTTACATTTCATCCCTGAGAAAGACATCGTAATTTCTACAACGAACTACCATATACTTGCGAAAATTACAATAAGTTTTTGGCGCCATTGCCGGGGATGGATTTGTGAAATTGGATTGCGTTGAGTCGTAGTTTAGTTATTCAAGTCATTTGAGTCATTGCCGTTTTAGTTTTATAATTGTGATTTGTTTTTTGGTCTAGCTAGAGTCGTTATTTAGTTTTACTAATTTAGTTTAGATTATTGTTGATTTTTGAGTTAAGTTAGCATTTTTATTTTTGTTTAGATTAGTTTCATTTTGATTTTTAGAAGTTATTTACTATTGAAAAAACAGTATTATCCAATTTGGTTTATGTGCATCAAAAAGACACAAGGCAGAATTGATCAGAAAAAGAAGCAATATAGTGCGAATTTGTCTGCAGTTTCAGAATATGTTTGACTTTTCTGGAGCATTTCTGGGTTGATTTTTGCTATTATGATATTTTTCCTGGATTCATCATAATTTTTAGAGTTTGTGTCAAGTTTTGTGGAATTTTTAGAACCGAATAGAATTTTCTATGATTTTTGGAATTAATTTTTTGTTTGGATTTTTCTGCACTGTTTAAGGATAGAAAAAAATTGAAAAAAAAATATTCATGTTCCTTGTGATTATCTAGAATTTTCTGTGCATAGGGTTCTAATTTTAGGAGTTAAATTTTCTATTTTAATTTTATTTTTTAGAATTTGCTTGTTTAGGTTTAGGTGTTTCGGTATTCTTTCTGTTATTTTGAGTTTTCTATTTTCTCCATGTTCCTAAGATGAGTTTACTTTCTTGTTTTGCTTTTCTTTGTCCAAAAGAAATTTAAAAAACTCAAAAAAATCAAAAATAAAAAAACAGAAAAAGAAACTAGTGTGCTTGCTTTGTGTTTGTGCTTCTTTTTGGTATTTTGTGTTAGGTCATTTTTTGTTGTTTGAGTCTTTTGGGTCTTTCTTTTCTTTTTGTAATATAGTTTTATTTTTGTTAGTTTATTTTTGTTCACTTAATTATTTGAGTATCTTGTTTCTTAGTTTTAGTCATTAGTTTATAGTTAGTTGTCTTAGAGTCATTTTTTTATTTACTTTTTCTTTCAATTACCCCAAAAAAAAAACTAAAAACAAAATTGAAAATACTTGGAAATCCTAAAAAATTAAAAATTCTTAAAATTTAAAAAATAAGAGTTTTAAGAATGCCAGTTTTTAATTTTTCACAGTTTGAGCATGAATCTTTTCGGAGTTATCTGTTAAGACTTAATGATTATCGTGCTCAAAATCAAAATTTTGAAAAAATGAAAAATTTATGAGGTCATTGTCATAGGTCTAAATGTTGAGTTTAGATGTTATATAAAGTCTATATATCCTGGAGGTTTACTAAGATTATTAACTAAAACTCAAGATGAGGTTTGGAATTTCTTTGAAAAATTAGCTTGGGATACCTATGCATTGGAACACGCTGGAGAGACTAGAGAATACCCAACTCATGTTGAGTATGTTTTTCATGCTAATCCTTACCCTCAAGATTACTTTATACATTCATATGACCCATCTCACTCTTATGTGCCTCTTGTATTATGCGATTACTGTGAGTCTTCTGATCATGATGTTCATACTTGTCCATATCGTACTTATGTGGATGCTCCATATGCAAGTGTTGAAAAATAGATAAATGAATTGACTGATAAAATGGTGGAGACAATACAAGAGAGAATTGTTGAATATTCTCAATGTTTTAAGCAAAGTATGGAGAATTACAGTGAGCCTAACTCTAGTTTAGGATGTCCTACACCTGAAGTTAGTCTTTATGACAATTTTGAGCCCTCTTATCTTACTATGTCTAACTTGAATAATGTCATGCCTTTGCTTAACCTAGAATAAGAGAATGACCCCCCTCTGTCTCTATCCCTTGGCCTTGCACCCGGACCTAGCTCACATAAGGACGTCGCTGATGATGTCTTAATTTATACCGACCCACCCACCCCTTTTATTGACTCTTACTAGTTTGAGATCGGTGAACAATTTGACACTCCCGGTGAGTTAGATGTGAGCATCACACCTGAGTTAAACATCATGATATTGATAAGTCAGAAGCTATTTACTCACAGAAGCCTGTTAGAAGAAAGTTGGGCCCACTAATTTAGAACTAGATGATGATATTTTTTTCATAGAATATAAATCTTTTTCATGTGGGTTTGATATAGATGAAGGTCTTGATAAGGGCTTTTGTGTTGAATATGAATCCTTCTCTTTCGACCCCATCATTACTGCCCTCCCCTTTGATTCTCACAAGTTTAAATTTGTTGAGCCTGAGAATATTGCCACTAAGAATTTTGATTTAGATTAGACTCTTGCGCGTATTGAACTTAAAAGACTTATGGAGTTTGGACCCACTCTTTTGCCTAGACCTCTCATTCATAATGGCACAATTTCTAGGCCGATGACCTATATACTGGCTAATGTTAAGTATGTCTATCTATGTTTTGATTAGGCCCAACAATTTGACAAGTTGAAGCGGGCCCTTACATGTGCTGCATAATTTTCATTGCCATAATTTTATTGAGAGTTGTTTTTGCCTATTTGATAAGTTACTATGTGCTCTAATGGGTTTTGATTTGAGTAGCAATGTTTTGCTTAATATGGAGTGACTGATGCTCCATGGGCCTCTATCTAAGCATATTTCAGGAGGCTATAGCCTAGTTGTTCTTTTATACCTGACCTGGTATACTCGTTCCTCTTTATTTTTCCTTTTTATTTTGTTTTCTTTTGTATATGTTTGTTGCTTTGTTTTATGTTTATTATTTTCTTTTTGAGTTTAGAGTCTTGTCATTTTTCTTTCTTTTTGAGTCTTGTTTTCTTTTGTATATACATTCTTATTTTGGGTTTTTATATTTCTTTTCACTCTCAATGGGGACATTGTCTGATTTTGATGTGGGGGTGGGAAGCTATGTTTCAAAAAAAAAAAAAAAATTTGGAAAATTTGAAAATCTAAAAAGATTTTTTGTTTTGCTTTTGGGGAATATATGTGCTATTTCTGAGTGAATATGTTCTCTTGTACTTGAGTATCAGGTTGCATATAGATTTAGTGTGCATTAATAGAACTTAGTCCTAAAGTGTGATATTTGTATGTAGTTCTAATCCGTGAGATTTTCAGCCTTATAGACTAATTCATCATTTTAGTCTCATATTTTTGTTTTATGTGTGTCTCTTCCATGATTACATTTCTAGAACTTGCTTTGATTTTCTTTGAAATCAAATTTAGCATGTGCATTATCATACTATGATAAAGGCATTCTTTATTTTTGTAAGCCACTTAGCCAAATTGCCACCCTTGAGTTGAATGTTTTATCCCTTTGCTAGCCCTGTGAGCCGTGACTATTTTTGTTGTAAAACCTTCACTTTGGTCATTGGCCTAAATACATTTCCTATTGCTAACTCCTAAACCAAGGCTAGTGGAGCAACGCTTCAAATTTTAGTGGGTAACTTTTGGGTATTTTATGAATTTGGGGGATGATTTTAGTATATGAGGGATGAATCATGGTGATCATTTGGAAATTGGGTTGTATTGTCCTTGTACATGCTAGTCATTCATTTTCTTTCATTAAAAAAAAAAGGAAAAAAGCAAGAAAAATGGAAAAAGTTCCTAAGGAAAAAAGTTGAAAAAATCTCAAAAAAAAGTTGAAAAATTCTAAAAAAAGTTGTGAATAAGAGTGTTTGACATGGATGTATCAGTGTGTGTACTCATTTTCAGTGGTCCATTTATTTTGGGGTGTGTTCTAAATTTGTTTTTAGAGAGTGTGCTCATTATAATTGGAGTAAGTGTTGGTTGCTCGTTGGCTTTGGCTTTTAGCTCTTCATTTCCTAAATCATTTGTCCCTCTCTTACCCTTCACCCTTAGCCCCATTACAACTCTAAAAAAGTCCTAAAGGTGAAGGGTAGGAGGATCTTAGCAAGCATATGATAGTTTATATAATTGGAAGAGAGTGGAGTGAACCTTGTTATATTTTAAACACATGAGTGGGAGAGTTCCACATTTTTCTAAAGTGAGGTCCTACCAGTCACACTTGTACATAATTTCTAAGTGGGGTGAAAGATTATGTGTAAATGTCATCAGTAGGGATTAATGATTTCTTGATGTGTACATTGTGTTTATATACGATCTAGTACTTTGGTTGCTCGAGTGATGTGGTTGGTTAGAATATGTGTATATATTTTTACCCAATGTCATATATATAAATTTTTGTGAAAAAACCAAAAAAAGATTTTCGATTTTTTGTTTTTTGTTTACTTTTATAGATTTTGTGGGTATATCTTTTGCAAACCCTCACGAGACATTCCTCATCCACTAAGGATAACCTAGGGGATTAAAGGGCTTGTTGCACATGCCAAGTGCAGCTGTGATTCCTATGGAAGTAAGTTAGGATTTTATTTTCTTTTTCTAGGATTTTTAGTTTTGTTTTATCTGAGGACGAGCAAAACTTAGGTGTGAGGGTATTTGTTAAGCCAAAAATTGCATTAATTCATACCGTTTTATTATCTAAAATTTGCTCAAAATAAATTAGTAGCTTAGAATTTTAATGTACTTTTGTTTATTTTGTAGAAATTGAAAAAAGTTGGAAAAAAGGTGAATAAATAATGCTCAAATGATCAATATTGGATCAAGTGGAGAAGAACAAGACCAGCCCAGACACGTGAGCCCAGCACTAGCAGCCTCCCTTCTCTCTTTCTCGCTGGGCCTGGCCCAGTCGTCTCCCACACACCTCCTTACATGCGCTGCTTGCTGCTTCATTTTCCTTCTCCTAGCCAATTGGCTATTACTCTTTCTCTCTCTTCACCATCAATTCCATCATCATCAGCATCATCAAGTCGACGGTTTCAAGAATTTATTTTGAGAATTAATTGAAGCAAAGGAGGAGGATGAAGGGGCAAATTGAAGCCACAAAAAAGGCATGGTAAAGAGAATACGGGATGGGGAATAGTAGCAGTAGGAGTAGCATAGAATAGCATTTTACATATTTTTGGTTCTTGTTCTTCGATTATTCTTATATTATTTTCGATTTATCTCATTTTCAGACCTACTCTATAGACTTTCAAACCCATGTGTTTCATTCTGCTTTGGTTAAGTTCAAGTGAAAATTTCAGTTTTGGGTTCCAAAAATTCCAAACAATGAGTTCACTTTTCATATCTTAGTTCTTTCTCCACCTAGATTTGGGTGCTGGTTTTACTCAGCCGAGATTCGAACGATTTGCCTACCTCTGGCACTCGGTTCTGTGCTTAATTTTACATTTCATTGCTGAGGTCGACATTGTAATTGCCACAATAAACTACCGTATACTTGCGGAAATTACAATAGTCTGATAGCACATGGGGACTTAATAACTGTCAAGTGTTTCAACAAATCTTTCTCATTTAGAAGATACTGAATCTTACAGTGTTAGATGTCATAGTTAGTGTCATCTAACTTTTGGTCGGTGGACAATTCACCAATAATTGCATTGATTGTTGCCATATCTATAAGTTTACATAAAAGATGGGCGTCAGACACATTTTCTAAACAATTTAATTATTTAAAAATTCCGTTATTCATATCATATAATTGAAAATTTAGTTAAGCTCATAATCTTCTCATACAAACATGAATTAAGAATTTAAATAATTTAATTACAAGTAGTCCCATAAAAAACACATTTATATGGACAATTAGCAGGTTAAATGAATTAACGTACATCTGAATTGCATGTAGATATTATTAAATTTATGTAAAACAAATTTACATAGAAATTATACTAAACTAATTTTTATTACATTATACAAAACATATTCATATAAGTTCAACCCATTTCTTTAATCACGTAACATGAAATTACAACCAATTAATAACAATTTCAGATTATTCCAAATATTATATCAAACAGATTTATATAATATTACAAGCTAGCATGTAATACTAGGCACATTAACATTGAACATATTAATGCTATAAAATAAGTTCATGCATTCTAAATAAAACGAATTTGCAATTTTGATTAAAGCTTAATTACATGCAATATATCATATGAACTTGTATAAATTCCCACACAGTCTAAAATTTAATCAAAAAAAATTGACCACACTACTCGATCAGGAATTATGATAATGAGTAAAATTTTTTTAAAAAAAAGGTTTCGAGCAGTATGACATAAGACCCAAAAAATATCTGTTTAAAGGATGTCGCTCACTGACTCCTCATTCTAGATACTCCCTGTGACTCCTTTTAACCCCTCTTGGATTCCCCAAAACCTCTCTCCAGAACTCTTGTAACCTCTCTCGCTCTCTAACTCCTCTTGAGACCTCTCTATCTCTGACTCCCTCAATGCTACCACCCCTCTTCCCCCTACTAT
The DNA here is from genome assembly GCA_029747015.1 of Carnegiea gigantea. Lineage (NCBI taxonomy): Eukaryota > Viridiplantae > Streptophyta > Magnoliopsida > Caryophyllales > Cactaceae > Carnegiea > Carnegiea gigantea. Next base: position 895,744 of record JAKOGI010000104.1, on the reverse strand, counting down.
GGCTCTCTTTGTGTTACTACGCAACCAATGCCGTTTGCCGAAGATGTGTGCTTGGCAACTTAGAAGTTCACCGCTTAAACCCAACCAGATAATGACTGCTTAAACAAAGCCATGGGCTTCACCTACCTGCCAATCTGACCAAATCACCACCATCATCCAGTAGATCAGCCGCTAATGAGTCAACTGACGTCGTACATTCGGGCAACGCACCACTCAAGGTGGCAGCACATGTACCAAACGCGCAACTCAGCTAAAGTTTTTTTGTGTGGGTTTTCACCAGGAAGACATATATTAGCAAGTGTAGAGGGCTTTTAGAGGAAGAAAATAACCATTCCTTATCTTCATTGGCGACGTGTGACTCACATGCGCTACCCCTCCAGGCGGATCTGATGGGTGAGCCACTCTTATCAACTACCTATTTCCCTTTTTTTAATTTAGGTTCAAAGGGTAGGTTAAGGTATAGGGGCAGTGGGCCGACTAAGGCCGTTGCAGGGTTTGGTGGTCACAACTGTCGCCATCGCCCATATGGTGGAAGCGACGATCAGAGAGTCGAGATCTAAGGGTTGGGTGATATTATAAAGAACTAAAAAAACAGTCAATGGGAGTTTGAGTCAGACACACACAATCTAGGCTCTTATGGGGGTAATGAAATTGTACTAACTCACAGGGACGCAGAACAGACTAAAAAAATTAGCATAATTTCAATAAGATCCTAATAGCCTAGAATTAGTCTAGATTGAGTCTATCAGGGTTAGAAACACTCGGTTTAGGCTCTGATATATTCCACTATTATGGAATAAGGACTCACCTTAGTGCGAAAGCAATTTGGATCCGACTATTGTTTGCTACCAATGATCTAGTAGCTACTAAAGTTACCGAAAAATAACACACCCCAAACCCAAACCCAAATGATGGTTGGATTAATGTGAATGAGAAAGCAAGAGAGAGTAAGAGATGTTGTGTGTTTCTCTATTGCGGGAAGCCCCTAATCAAATCCCTTTTTAAGCAGCATTAGGCTCCTTAACTGTAACACCCCTAAATACTAATGACATGATTTACGGAAAATTACAGCGGAAGACTTAATGATAGAAGGCCCTACCGGTGTCCTGATAAGGACGAGGTTCACTAAAACCATTTAATATTGCAACTCATATTCAAATCACAATATCTATTAAACCAAAACACTCCAAGACCAAAGTCTATAATAGTTCAATATCAACACAATCGACTTAATAATACCATGTGCTAATTTGCACTCCACACAACACAAGTATATTGAATATAGACCCAACTTGATCCTGAGGTCGATCCCAATATTCATCCTATGCTGAATCCACTGTGAGCATCTGATGACTTCGAAAAGGGCTTGCTAAATGGAGAAACATGTGATACTTCATTACCTAAAATGGAAAACATAAAAACAATTCGAAAATGTGTGCTAAAACTCAGTACATGCATTTCTGTATTGAAAAATGAGCATAGAAACACTGTTGATGGGTACCCGCCTTTGCAATTCATTTAGTTCGCAATAACAATGAAACTGAAAGTAGTATGAAACTGAATTGCTCATTATTATCCGGATGTGAACCCCTTGCAATGATATGATCTATACATAAGTGTACATCTGCCAATCCGATTAAGAGTTGACCTAAAGTCGCGTGGGTAAATGATGGGCTGACGTCCTATAAATGATAACTGACAGGGTTACAAGTTAAATGGCAAATTGCTATATAAACTGATTCATTGATAAACTCATTAAGAGTTGTAACTTGATAAACATGTTCTACTTTTTGAACATACAGGCAATGGACGTACGTTGAATCTTTAAAAAATGTCATTTGACTTGATAAATGTCATCTGTTTCATAAATATCATCTGACTTGTTCTGACTTGATAACATTTATGCATAACGGGAAATGATAACTAGGCCTCGACTTTGTTTCATAAATATCATTGTAGGTATGTGTAGTCAATAAATGATCCTTACCCACACAATTGAGTAAGTAATGGTATGCGTGATAGAAATTGAGTAATTAAATGGTATATATAACTTAGTTATTTTAATATAACTTGAAAACTGAATTAATACAAGTAATTAAATACGATATAAAGTAAATGAAAATAAAATAGACCACAATCAGATAAATGAGACTACAAAGAAAAAGACCTTGATGGTGACAAATGGGAGAGTAGTTTTGGCCTTTTCTGAGATAGATTGCTGACACGTATTTAAGGCTCGCTGATATATAGCTTGATTTAAGATAACAGCATGTACACTAGATTGACTTGATGAATATATTTGATACATTCTGAATTGAGTAAGTAGTAGAGGTTTGAGACCAAGAGAGATATACCTTAGTTCAAAATAGCATAAATTGCAATAACTTGCTCTGATAAATATGATTCTGAGTCAAAAATTCTCCCCGTTTCTCATATTTCATTCACAAGTCCATTAAATATGAAATTCTACCCCAATGAGTCATTGAACTCAATAGAAGCTATTAAGCATACTAAACTTGGTATTTTCTTTGTAAAATTTATAATTGATTCAAAGGTCATAAACAAGCTCCCAAATTGTATATTTGGCCTCTTCTTTCTCATTAATCATGCTAAAAGCTCTACAAAAGTCCATGAATATTCATTTCCCCCTTAAATGACCTTACTTGACCCAAAATATACAAAATGAGTGTATGATCAATCTCACTCAATCTTTATTATTGTTCTTTACACCATTACTCAAAATGCTTCTAAAAATTACCAAACTCAAAATACTCAACCAAAATTCATGAAATTAATAGAAAATTTGAAAATAATATGGAAAATCTACAGTAAAATTTTCATAGTTTTCCTCCAAGTATACGTTGCACAGAAATTGCAATAACAGTCCAATTTACACCAAAGTAGGTCAGTTCACTTCGAAAATTCATAACTTTCACCGTTGACCTCAAATGGAGACGTAAAATCCCAATATGAAAATATTAAGAAGTCTCAAAAACCTTTCATTAACAATACAAAATATGATTCCCACAATAGGGTTCCAAAATAGGGCTAGAACACAAGTATATTAGTTTTAGTTGAGCCTGCACAGTTCTAACAAAATAGCCATAACCTTTTCCATAGAACTCGGATTAAGGCGATTCAAAAGGAATTTGAAAGCTAACAAACTAACCTATCTACCGACCAAAAATTATAATTTTTCAGTGGGTCAATCATTACCAGTTTAATATCAAATTTACCACTATTTTTTGTAATTTTCAGCCCTCACTGTTTTTGCCTTCTCCTCTTTTTTTCACATAAATTCGCACTTAAAATCATTCCAAATCACCAAAAACATCATCATAATCATTAATAAGACTAAAGAATACAAAATCATATACAAAACAATACAAATCCATCACTTGACTTAAGCTAACTTGATCATGACAAAACCTAACCTTAACATGCTTCAAGCTCAACCCCACCATGATTAATATCTCCAAAATCAATAAAATTTACATGATACCATCTATTTTGATATCAAGAACATAAAACATAACTAAAATAATCATAAAAACCAAAAACACATCAAGATCAAGTTACAGTTTTACCTCTTTGAGAGCTTAGGAGGAGATGGTGTGAGGTTGCAGAGAGAGAGAAGAAGAGAAATGTGCATGTGGGTGAATCTTTTACTTGGCTAGGAATGAAAGAAGAATATGATTGGCTGATTTTTTAAGCCCTCAAAAATACCTTTTTGCTAATTTATGTTAGGCACAAATGATAGTAATTAACTTAATTTAATTGTACTAAAATTTTCGAGTCAAAATTTGAGCCTAATGGGATTGGGCCATAATTTGGGCCCAATAAATTCGGTCAAAATAAATAAATTCAGGCCTAAGTTTTTGCGTAGCTAAAACTTAAAATTTTGTGACATTATGTAAAATAATTTAACGCTCAATCAGAATTATCGAAGCCTACTATCAATTCGCCTGAAATTTAATCAATCAATGAAACTCGAATTAAGAATCAATGACACTTGAACTGCAAAATGCGACCCAAATGAAATATCCTCCAACCGGAATGATTAAATACGATAAATGAAAGCGAAAAATTTAAATGACATAAGGTAATTCGGTAAATATATAAATTGAGTGTAATTAAATTAATAAACATGATTTGGTTAAACAAATAACCATAAGTGATTAAATCAATAAACATGATTAATTAAATGAATAAATATAATTAATTAAATAAATAAATATGATTTAAATAAATACATATGGGTTAGGGTTGGATTATTACATTAATTGATAGAAGAGAATAATAGGAATGATTAATATGCTCGTAACCACCCAATTAATATGAGGTATTATTGTAGCCATTACATTTAGTCAACAAGGATGATGAATCGCTGAGCCTAAGCCTGAGTTTGAGCCACCTCCCAAATGATGTGTAGGTGAACATCCTACGTAGGCTGGATATGTGCCATTGGACGGTTGCATCCCCCCAATCCTCTCTCCTCCTCCCACAAATCCTCTCCCTCTCTACCTCTATGCCTTGTTCAGTAATCACCTTCTGAGATAACCCTCCTAATTTACACCATGCACTGATCACATATATTTACGATAAGATGAACTCCAACTTGGCTTGGTGGCTTCAGCAGCGAGCATGGGTTTATATCCAAAGGTGTAAGTCGATACCAATATTCTCTAAACCATGCCAAACTACTATTCCAAAGGCTAACTGGTCTTGAGACCCTAGAGGTTGAGTTCTGTAACACTTCGAGTGTGGCTTAAAAGGATTGAAGTAACTACTTATATAACCAAAGGTGCACCTTTCTTTTCGGAAAGTCCACTCTTAAGAACTCCACAATTAAGCGTGCTTATTGGGGAGCAATCTTGGGATGGGTGACCTTATGGGAAGTTTCCCAGGTAGCGTGTGAGCAAGGACGAAGCATGCCGGAAGACTTGTGGTGATTTGTGGGGCCAGTCGACGATCCTTAAACCCATTTCGATAACTGTTCGCGGCCTGTGAGGGAGCCGGAGCATTACAGATGGTATCAGAGCTGACGCGCAACCGTGAGCTGCACCAGTAGATGGAGAGCCCATGGGCAGTCATCTAGCGGGGCAAAGATACTGAGTGTAGATCGCCGACCAAGAGGATGCATAAGTCGGTCAACTAGCAACGCACAATTAGGACGTTGTGCGCTTCAAGTGGGGGTGATTGTAACACCCCGAGTGTAGCTCAAAAGAATCGAAGTGACTACTTATATCACCAAAGGTGTACTTTCTTTTTGAGAAGCCCATTCTTAAGAATTTCACAATTAAGTGTGCTTATTGGGGAGCAATCTTGGGATGAGTGATCTCCTGGGAAGTTCCTCAGGCAGTGTGTGAGTGAGGATGAAACACGTCAGAAAGACTTATGATGATTTGTGGGGCCAATTGACGATCCTTAAAGTGATTTCTGGTAACTGTCTGCAGCACAGGAGGGGGTCAGGGCATTACAGTGTTAGAAGTTCCCATCTCCAGATTTTCTCTATTCTCCTAACTTGTGGTTAAGGTGGTTTAGCCTCACTGACATGGACTCGTATATGCGGTCATACCTCTCTCCATGGTACCATCATCTTGTATGATAGTCACGATCACGATCACAATACTCATGGTGATTTGTGGTTAGCCATGTGATGACACCAACTGATGGTAGCACTACCATTTTGTTTTTTTCCACTTGTGTGCAAGCGATCTATACGAGTAGTGGCCTGTAAAACTACAAACCAAAAATACTGAGTGTGGACCGCCAGTCGAGCGGATGCGTAAATCGGTCAGCTAGCAAGGCACAACGAGGACATTGTGCGCTTCAAATGGTGGTGATTGTAACACCCTGAGTGTGCCTCAAAAGGATCGAAGTGACTATTTATATCACCAAAGGTGCACCTTTCTTTTCGGAAAGCCCACTCTTAAAAACTCTACAATTAAGTGTGCTCACTGGGGAGCAATCTTGGGATGGGTGACCTCATGGAAAGTTCCTTAGGCAGTGTGTGAATGAGAATGAAACACGTCAGAAAGACTTGTGATGATTTGTAGAGGCAATTGATGATCCTTAAACCGATTCCTATTAACTGTCCGCGGCTCAGGAGGGGGTCGGGGCATTACAATGTTACAAGTTCCCATCCCCAGATTTTCTCTATTCTCCTAGCTTGTGGTTAAGGTGGTTTAACCTCACTGACATGGACTCGTATAAGCGGTCATACCTCTCTCCATGGTACCATCATCTTGTATGATAGTCACGATCACGATCACAATACTCATGATGATTTGTGGTTAGCCATGTGACGACATCAACTGATGGTAGCACTTCCATTTTGTTTTTTTCCACTTGTGTGCAAGCGGTTTATACGAGCAGTGGCCTGTAAAACTGCAAACCATGGTGGGAAAGATGCTCGTAAGAATGGCATAATAACTTTCTCAAATAGGAGGCCATTAGTCATCTATAGATAACAATCAGTATTGAACCCGAATGCTAATTTGTTATGTGCTTGCAACATTAGCATTGGCTCTGAAAGACAGCTCACTAGACATCAAAGATGCCTTTCTTTTTTTTCAGCGTAAGCATGATAATATCCATCAAGATATTCCTGCTCAAGAATTTATCATGGATTTTCATGGAAATACTAGGAACCACCAAGAGACAAAACTTAGGAAAGCTGTCCAAAAAATGTTGCAACATGAGTCACTTTATTGTTGAAGATGTTGGTGATTTAGTTGGAATACAGACCCAACTACAAATTTTTCCAATAAAAACATCCAACACACATTATTGAAAATAATATTGACAACCTAGGATAGAAGTGAATATTTCCGATTAGAGTTAATAAATTTATAGACCTAGATTTTTGTTCTTTATATTTGAGTCAGTCATCAATCAAGGCCACGATAGCGTTTTATTGACCACCTTTTACTCTTTTTTGATGATAGTGTTTCATATCAAGATAACCATCTTTCTAGGATTTGTATAATAAGTGTTTTTGATCTTTTATTAAGGAATCGTTATTTTTTCATAAAAAGAAATAATATATTTTAGGTAATGTTTGGTTGGAAGAAAAATGGTTTTCCCAAAAATCATTTTCTGTGGAAAACGTTTTTTCAAGGAAAATTAATTTTCATATAACATTTTCCGTTGTTTGGTACAAGATAAATTATTTTCCATGGAAAAAAGGAAAACGTTAATTAAATTATTTCAATTGCAAAAAATGTTGATTAAATGATCGTAGCAGAGATAAATGTTGACCAAATGAAGGAATTTTGAACTTAAAATTTATCTTTGAGTTTTTCTTGGATAATCAAGTTTTAATCTACACATCAACTGAATTGTTTAAGTGGCGAAAAATATCAATTGAATTGACGTGGCAGAAAAAAATATTGATCAAACGAAGGAATATCGTGCTCAAAGTCTGAATTTAAGCTTATTTTAATCTTTCCTATCCGATGATCAATTATGATCTAAATTGTTGAAATTGTTCTAGTGGTGAAAAATATTTTGTTTAAATGGCCAAAAAAATCGATTGAATTGTCATGGAAAAAAATGTTGATTAAATGAAAGAATATTGAGGTAAAAATTTGAATTTGAGCCTATTTTAATGTTTTCTATCTAAAAATTTAGTTTTAATCCAAACTGTTGAAATTGTTTTAGTGGCGAGGCAACTGACTTGTTTTAGCGGCAAAAAATGTTAATTAAATTGTCGTGGCAGAGATAAATGTCGACCAAATGAAAGAAATTTGACCTCAAAATTTAGATTTGAGTTTATTTTAATCTTTCGCAACGAATAGTCAAGTTTCGATCCAAACTGTTGAAATCAAATTTTTGCACATAAATTTCAATTGACTATATCGTCAAAGAGTTCAAGGAAGAAAATTAACTTCCTAATTTCTCAAAAGGGAAATGATTTTTCCTCAATTGGGGGGAAAATCATTTTCCTTGGGAAATTTTTTTACATCCTTTATTGTGCTAGACAATGGAAAATTAGAAAACTATTTTTCAAGAAAATCATTTTCACTCAACCAAACACTACCTTAGTCTCTAACACAATGACTACAGAAAATATCTCTAATCTACATAAGTTTGCTAGTCTAATAGTGCAACGTCGCACAAGATAGCAAAGTTGAATGTGCATCCTTCACGTACTTTTTTTTTTTTTGGGTCAGAAGGGTAATGCATTATATTATTAATCGAAATAATAATGAATACAATTAAACTGATCTTACCTGTCTAGCTAAACATATTACATCTTGTAGTTGGTTTCTATATACCTTTCTAAACAAACAGCTTATGAATCTACTTTGAAAGTTGAGGCAGTGGTCTATTATTACAGAGAGAGCTACACTATTCGTCCTAATCTCGATTGCGTGTCATTTGTTTTGATGTGCTAGTTGGAGGGCCTTTTCTACAGTTAGTGCAGTAGCTACTAGCCTTGATATACCTCGCAATCTCTCTTGGTGGGTTAGGATGGTCATACCTTGCCTGTGAGCTAGAATTGCTATGCCTGCCCCTGGTTTCGTCTTACTCGGTACCCCGGTGATGTGGATGATGACATCCGGGTGCAAGTTTTGTTGTCCCCAATGTACTCTGGCCATGTTATTTTCGCAACATATTAAACTTCTGGTGGGTTATGTGAGGTAGGATGTAAAAGCTTGAAAGGACTTGTAAACTGCTCTGGATTATGGCCTTTTTTATCGCAGGGGACCGAGATGGTGACTAGAACAAAAAAAGGTTTCGGGTCAGCCAAATACTCCATATGAGTGCCGCAAAGAGACGCGTTTCCTGGTTAGTTGGGCTGGCAACATGGGATAAATACAGTATCCAGTTGCAGACCCAATTATGCTAAGGAACATAGGGGTTGGCATTAATATTAATTGCGAGCAGGGAGAGCCACCAGATCTGTTTTGAGAGCTACCAGCCTTTAACGAGGTGCTCGACAATTTCTTCCTCACCATTGCACATTGAGCATGTGTATAGGGACCCCAACTGTCTTGCTTTTCGATTACGATCAGTGGGTAGTGCATCATGGTACGCTTTCTATATTAATAATTTCCATCGAGATGGGATCTGTAAGGACCATAGAATTCTCCACATCTTGGACGTCTGAGGGTCGTGGTGAGAGTTGCTATTCTTCATTAACCAATGGTAGCCTGATTTGACGGTGTATATTCCATTAGGTTTTTATGTCCAATAAAGTTGGTCCGGTTTTACAGTGGGCCTTACCGTGTATTGAAGTATGCTGCATATTATTTTCGGGGGGAATAGATATCTGAGTGTTGATAGTTCCCAACCTGTTCTTGTCTCATTGAACACTGTGGCTACATGCCTCTGTTCCCATTGGGCCGGATTAATGTAATGCCGAAATTGTATCTTGGTGTTGCTGCACCATTTATCTTCTAGAATTCGTTCAGTGCACCCATTATGGATTTGCTAGCTTAATGCTTCTTTAAATTTAGAGGCTGCTTTTACTAACCCCATTCATCCCCATGGGGCTGCATTCCTTGAACTCATAATAGGCTGCATCGATGGGTGAATATGAGCCATACTTACCGCGGTATAAGAGTGCTAGCAAGGATTGTCGGTTAGTGTGAATCCACCATGCTTGTTTCATTAGCAACGCTTGATTCCATTTCGTTAAGTTTTGTATACTCAGTCCGCATGAGGTTTTGGGTTGTTGACATGTTTCTTGTTTGATCCAGTGGACTGATGATTTTCCTTGGGAATTTTGCCAAAAGAAGTTCACGATTAAAGCATTGAGTTTAGTGAGAGTACCTGCTAGGATGCGATATACGGATAGTGTGTGGTGACAGAGTGCTGCGATGACATTATTTATGAGGAGGAGGCATCCCGCAGGTGAGAGAAGTTTGGCCTTCTATCCTTGCAGTTTCCCTTGTACTTTTTGTACTAGGAAGTCAAATGCTTATGCTTTGGGGTGTGCCAAGGTATATAGGCAAGCCTAAATATTTGCCAAAGGAGGACTCACTTTTCATCGTGAGGATGGATTGCAGCATGTTGCAATGGTGCTCTTGAGCATTAGGCAAGAGTAACATAAATGATTTTTGCATGGTTATGATCTCACCTGATGCTAGGTAGAAATCGCTAATGGCCTGGTATAGGGATTGGCATTGCTGTGGGTGTACTATTGTAAAGAATACAACATCATTAGCAAACAAGAGGTGGTTAATAGGCGGGATTGTTCTTGATGTTTTAATTCTAAGACATGTACGATTCACCTGGGACTGCGTTAAACAGTCCGAAAGGACCTCTATGCATAGGAGGAAAATATATGGGGATAAAGGATCTCCTTGATGTATACCAAATTGGGGCTTAAAGGATGGGGTGGGTTTGCCATTGATTAATATGGAGTATGAGACCGTTGTGATGCACTTCATAATGTTCGAGGTCCATAATTCCGAAAAGCCAACTTGCCTTAGAACTACTTCGATGAAATCCCATTTTAGTCGATCGTAAGCCTTGTTGAGATCAACTTTAATAGCTGCTGCTGCAGGTCCTCTATCTTTATTCTTTATGTGGTGTAAGAGCTCATGAACCATGAGGAAGCCATCGCCTATGAGTCTTCCAGGGACAAAGGCATTCTTGAATGGGCCGATAAGGGACGACATAATCTTCTTCAATTGATTGGTGAGACACTTGGAAATACCTGTATAGATCACATTGTATAGACTAATGGGATGGTATTGACTGATAGTTTCAGGATTGGGCACCTTTGGTATTAGAGAAATGAATGTATGATTAATTTGCTTAAGTAGTCTCCCAGGCTGGAGAATTTCCCGTAAAGCTGCAGTGACATCATTGCCTATGGTGTCCCACATTTGCTGGTAGAAGAGTGCTGGTATGTTGTCAGGCCCCGGCGATTTCCAACCGTTCATATTGAAAAAAGCGTCATGTACCTCTGCATCAGTGAAAGATTGGTTGAGCTAGTGAAGGTCTTCAGGTGAAAGACGTTTGTGGAACCTAGTAACATAGCTGATTAATTGCTGGCGTCTGTCGTAGTTGTCTGGTGTCCTTGCAGTATTGAATAGGTCTTGGAAGAATTGGTTTGCATGTTGGGCTATTTCTTCTTGCTTGGTTATCCATTTACCCTTGTTATTTAAGCACCCTCTAATGTGATTATGCGTAGATCTTTCTTTGCATAGTGGAAGAAAAATTTGGTCATGTTATCACCTAGCACATTCCATTGCACTTTGCTTCTCTGTTTCTAGTAGGTTTCCAACTCTTGAATATGATGGTGAATTTGATCTAACGAGTGCTGGTATTCCCTTGTTGCTTCTAGACCGAAATTTGCTTGAATTACATTTTCGAGCTCGAATGTGGCGTTTTGGCATAGTGTTTCCCAAAGATCGATGCGTTCGCGTTTGCGTGCCAGGGCACCATTTTTTGCAAAAGTTCTTGCTCCTTTTGAGTTTCTGAATGAGAGTGTACATGAAAGAAGCCTCCTTTGGGCTTTTGGCCACGTTGCTTGAATGCCATCTCTTACTTCCTTCCGGAGGAGGGCCCATGCTTCCAGTTTATATGATTTTTCCTTAGGTGTGGTTAGTTGCTATATGTTGAGCATGATTAAGCCATGATCGGAGTGAATTATAGGTAAGTTCATTAGGTACAAACCGTTGAACAAGTTGTCCCAATTGGGAATGGAGTATCCCGATCTAATCTTTCAAATATTAATGCCCTGTGGAATTGTTTATTGCATCATGTGAATTTTGAGCCAACATATGGTATATCTAATAATCCCATTGCCATCTTCCATTTGATAAAAGAATCCCAACCTTTGATAAATTCACTTCCACCTATTTTGTCAGATTTATATTCAACTTGGTTGAAGTCTCCAACTAGGAGCTTAAAGTGATCATAGAGACCTTGTATACTTTCCCATATGTTGCTACGGTTGGATATAGTAGGCTCGCCATATACGAAACAAGCATCCCAAGATATATTGATATAATATGCGTCATATGCATAGTAGTTAGGTTTATATAAAATAATTAAAGCACATATATAACTAATTGAAAAAAAATATAAATAATTAGGTTTTCTTATATATGTATATACATTGAAACTATGTTCAAAAGCAAGAAATTTTATATAAAAATAATTGAAGAAAGATAGAATAAAAAAAAGATTATTTGTTTTCCCAATGTTAAGAGAACCAATTCGATGATCAACTCAAACAAAGAATTCGACCAATAAGTGAACCCCTCGAATCGATTTCAGAGCGATTGACTACAGAATAAGGTTGGATTGATATGATCCAATTGTTTACACTATTAATTTGTTATGTATTTCATACCATTTAAGGTTTATAAATAAATCGAAAAAAATATTACAATAAATAAATGTAATCTCTATATTGACTTAATTTTTTAGTTAAAGTCATCCCTGTACTTATTTAACACTAATACAGTAATACCTTATTTAGTACTAATACAGTAATACATTATATTGTGCTATTTTCTTTTTCTTGATATTCCTCTGTCTCACTTAATGAAAAATCAAAATATCATAAAATAATAAATATGCTTAAATAGTTCACGTCCATTATCATAAAATAACAGAAAATAAAAATGCCATAAAATAATAAAAACACTAAAAATAATTCACAAGTTGGTGGAAAATTTTGTAGCACACAACCCATTGCCCTCGACTACCTCTTCTATTTTAGAAGAATGAATGATACTCCGGGAGGACGATAAGCCTTAGAAGAATGATCAACGTAATTGCATGACTTGGACAGGCAAGGAATCTGACACAACAAGAAAACAAAGGAAACCAAAAGGGCAAGCACATGTTTTTTTTCCCCCCCTGTTGATTATCAAAATATTCCACTTCATTACAAAGTAGTCGCAACCAAGGTATCTCCCATCTCTAGTGCATTCCTTTCTGGGTCTCCATAATAAGGAATGTTCTTGCTGATCCAATGCCTGCTTCTAAAGGCATTCCAGGCCCCTGCACAGATAGGTCAGTTTCCACAAACACCGTCAAAACTATATAAACCTGATCAGGCGCCGAGCCAGAGTCAAAACGAGAAACCTTCAACACCCCTTCCCCCTCCCTTTCTCGATAAAAGAACGAGAAGTGCACGGAAAATACAGTTTGGGTCGCTATGGCTGCTTCACCCTTGCTGATGAAGACTGACTCTATAGCGGATAATATGCCTGATGCACTGAGGGAGAGAAGGTACCTGATGAAGAAGTGCTTCGCTAGGTACTTGCAGCAGGGGAGGCGGTTGATGAAGGTCCACAATCTCATGGAAGAGCTCGAGAAGAGCATTGACGATCAAGCTGAAAGAGCCCAAGTCTTAGAGGGCCCTCTTGGTTACATTTTGTGCTCTACTCAGGTACCATACACATCCTTTTCTTTTTTCTTTTTTTGTTTTTTTGTTTTTTTTTTTTTTTAAGGAACCGCTCTCTGCTCTGCTTACATCTGAGCCCCCCAGACACAGCTGCAGTGGGATCCACATTGTACATTTCATTATCTTTGTTTCTTTTTCCTTCTCTATTTTTGGGAGGAGGGGGTGGGGATGAATTGGATAGCTACGTTTGAGGCTTCTTTTTGTCACGAAAATCCACAGGACGCCGCAGTTGTTCCACCTCATGTTGCGTTTGCTGTCAGACCAAATCCCGGCTACTGGGAATATGTAAAAGTGAATGCTAATGATCTCACAGTTGAGGGCATCAATGTCACGGAGTACCTGAAACTCAAAGAGAGCATATATGATGGAGCATGGTATTTCATCAAATTTGGTACCATCATTTAACAATTTCAAATCACAATCCAGTAGTAAAATATCATGTCATTTTAATGCAGGGCTGAAGATGAAAATGCACTTGAACTGGATTTTGGGGCACTCGATTACTCGATCCCACACCTCACCCTGTCTTCTTCAATAGGGAATGGCATGAATTTCACTTCAAAGTTCTTGAGTTCAAGGCTATCAGGAGATAAAGAGGCTGCACAACCTCTTGTTGAACACCTGCTTTCACTGCAGTACCAGGATGATGTAAGACGGCACAACCTAAGATACATTGCGTTTATATGTTTTGAACAAATTGACTAGGCCGCCCTTAAAAAACGAAAATGATTAGCTTAAGAATTTACGTTGGCAGAAACTTATGATCAATGAGACTCTAAATACACCAGCAAAGCTTCAGGCTGCACTGGGACTGGCTGATGTGCTCCTTTCATCCCTTCCACCAGACACGCCTTATCAGAACTTTGAGTTGAGGTATGTTGATTATCACCCGCTCATCTGCAGGGATGCAAAATGTTTAAATATTTGTAGGAAGAAAAGTGATTTTCTAGAAAAATAATTCCCTCAACAAAATATTTCTACGAGGAAAACATATTTGTAGAAAGTATCCTAACGTTTGAGGCCATTGGAAGATAATAATTGGGGGGGGGGGGGGGGGGGATTCAACTTCCAACTCTCTCAGAAGTAAGTTGTTCTACCAGAGGGTCAACATGATTTTCCCACAAAAATCAATCTCTTGAAACTCTCCCAGACAACGGAAAATTATGCTCCTATAAAACTATTTTTCCCTGCCAAACACACCCGAAAAAAATAAAAGAATTTCTAACACAAACTTTTTTGACAGATTCAAGGAGTGGGGATTTGAGAAAGGATGGGGTGATACCACGGCAAGAGTCAGGGAGACAATGAGATCACTCGCTGAGGCACTCCAAGCTCCAGATCCAGCGAACATGGAGAAATTTTTGGGTAGACTTCCCACAGTTTTCAACATTGTAATATTCTCTGTCCATGGTTACTTTGGCCAAGCAAATGTCCTTGGCTTGCCAGATACCGGAGGCCAGGTGTGTACGTGCTAGTCACAGCTCCACACATAAGAAGCAGTAAATATGCGAACAACAATAATATTTCATATTATTTCAGGTGGTTTATATTCTAGATCAAGTCAGAGCATTTGAAGAGGAATTAATTATCAGAATTAAGAACCAAGGGCTTAACATAAAGCCTCAAATTCTTGTTGTAAGTACTAAAACAAATGAAATGTTCAGTTCATTCCAAGATCATTAAACTGAACAATGATAAAGATGATTCCATTGTTTAATGCAGGTCACAAGACTGATACCAGAAGCACAAGGGACGAAATGCGATCAGGAATTGGAACCGATTGAGGGTACAAAGCACTCTAACATCCTTCGCATTCCATTTAGAACAGAAAATGGAATCCTCCGACCATGGGTTTCTCGTTTTGACATATATCCATACCTTGAGAGGTTTACTCAGGTATATCAAAGAATTTTCCTTTTTTTCCAAGAAGAGAGTATCAGAGTATTATAACTTGACTTGATAGCTATCCTGGTGAATAACTCTCTAACAGGATGCTACAGCCAAAATTCTTGAGCTTTTGGAAGGCAAGCCTGACCTTATCATTGGAAACTACACAGATGGAAATCTAGTTGCTTCGCTCATGGCAAACAAGCTTGGAGTAACACTGGTATAACACTTAACAAGTTGACAATGACAGTGTAACTATTTCCTGTCTTGTGCTAACGGTTTATTTTTATAACACTAGGGCACCATAGCACATGCTCTAGAAAAGACAAAGTATGAAGATTCAGATGTCTACTGGCAACGGATGGATCCCAAGTACCATTTTGCATGTCAATTCACAGCCGACATCATTGCAATGAATGCAGCAGATTTCATCGTCACAAGCACCTACCAAGAAATTGCAGGAAGGTTGGACTCGAAAGGATAATATTCCTTGTTTCCCTCCCCCCCCCCCCCCCCAAAAAAAGTATTCAGCGCTTTCAGATACGTGATGCAAAGATCAAACAGATATTTATACTACTTCAAAAATCATAAAGTGTAGTTCACATTGATAGTACTGCCTGAAATCTCTAACATTTAAACCTTTCTTCGCACAACAATTACCCGACTGCAAAATGTTGAATATGAAGTCATATTTTGCAGCAAAGATAGACCCGGCCAGTATGAAAGACATGCAGCATACACTCTTCCAGGGCTATATCGGGTTGTGTCAGGGATCAATGTCTTTGATCCTAAATTCAACATTGCTCCCCCAGGAGCCGACCAATCTGTCTACTTTCCATTCACAGAAACACAAAGGCGATTCACACATTTCCATCCAGCCATTCAATTATTGCTGTATAATGATGTCGATAATGATGAACACATGTAAGTAACATGGCCTAGACTTCAGAATACATGTTGTGATTTTACTGGTATTATTTGTGTCTTATGAGAAACTACAATTGCCTTTGTTGTTCATTAATTTTTTTGGGGAACAGTGGATTCTTAGAAGACAAGGAGAAACCTATCATCTTCTCAATGGCAAGGCTGGATACTGTGAAGAATATCACAGGACTAACCGAATGGTATGGGATGAACCGGAGGCTAAGGGGTCTTGTGAATCTTGTCGTTGTGGCTGGCTTCTTTGACCCCTCAAAGTCCAAAGACAGAGAAGAAATAGCTGAAATAAGAAAGATGCACACATTGATAGAGAAGTACCAACTAAAGGGTCAGTTTAGATGGATAGCAGCTCAGACTGACAAGTACAGAAATGGAGAACTCTATCGTTGCATTGCTGATACTCGAGGAGCATTTGTGCAGCCAGCTTTATACGAAGCATTTGGTCTTACAGTCATTGAAGCAATGAACTGTGGATTGCCCACCTTTGCTACAAATCAAGGGGGCCCAGCAGAGATTATTGTTGATGGGCTCTCTGGCTTCCATATCGATCCACACAATGGAAATGAGGCAAGCAACAAGATTGCTGACTTTTTCCAGAAGTGCAAGGAGGATGACGAACACTGGAACAAGATCTCAGCAGCAAGTTTGCAACGAATATATGAATGGTAATTAAGCAATCCAGATACCCTAACCTAACTTAATCTGGACACCAAAAAGACCATGGCCATAGTCTTTCAGCGGACAAATATTTTGATTCATTGTTTTTCTTGTCCTCTGACTGCGCAGCTATACATGGAAGATATATGCAAACAAAGTATTGAATATGGGCTGCATATACAACTTCTGGAAAATGTTGTACAAGGAACAGAAACAAGCAAAACAAAGATACATCCACATGTTCTACAATCTTGAAATGAGGAATCTGGTATGTTCCCCCATCTATGATTAATAGGCGATATCAGCCTTGACAGATGTATCAAACAAGGTGCACAGCTCTAATTTGAAACTATTACAGGTGAAAACCGTACCAATTCCTATCCCTGAAGTTCCTAAGCCAGTGCCAAAGTCTATAGTGAGGCCTGGACCCATACGACGGTATGCTATGATTCTCTGAAAGTCTTTTCTTTCAAGCAATGAATTAAATGCTCTATGTTCCAATAATTGAAAGCCTAGATTCTTTTTGTGAGCAGGCTTAGATTCAAGATAAAAGAATAGCTAATTGACTTTCCCATATTCAGCTTTCATTAACTGCAATTTAAATAAGATGTTCATTAGCCATTATAGCCATTAAGAATGTCACATTTTCAAACCGTGATAGAACACAGAATAATAGCATACGAGAAACAACATATCTCTATTAACTTATGTGATAACCTGGCCAGGGAGTGGCTTAGAAAGTGTGTTGATGCATAATTTTTTTTTTTTTGGGGGGGGGGGGTAGTGGGATGACAAGATAAATTCCATCTCTCGAAAGTGGCTATCGTATTCAACGTCAAACTTTCTAGTTGAGATCACCCCATACAAATCAACCAAATATATAGTCTTTAGCAGCTACTCCTATCACAAACAGCAGCTTTAGGTTCTTTATGAAATATTTGATTCAGACATTACAAGAAGACGCAAAATCAAACTTATGTTTGATGCATAAAATATGCGTAGCGTATGCCAACTTCTGGATAATAGGAATTTCTGAATTTTATTCTGCTCTTCCATCGTTGTTTTCAAGTGGAGTTTGAATGGCTAACTTAACAATACCTTTTGCAACTACAGGCGCCAACCATCCCGGATTCAGAGGTAAATGGGATCTTAGCAATCCGTAGAGCACCATTAGCAATACCATATCCATTCCCCCCCCTCCCCCGACGTAACACTTTGCTAATTGTGTTTCAGGTGGTTCGGAGCTTGAATTCACCTCAGGAAAGATTGACATGGTTGCCTCCTGCCCTGGATTTGAGGCTCAAATACTTTGCAACTGATGTTTTCATTATGCCTTGCACCTGTTCCCTAATTATCAAAGTCAGCAGGGATCACCTATAAAACAAGGTTACCATATCAATGTAATGTTCTTAAAACCAAAGCGAAGAATTAGATTTGTACCATCTCTGCGATCAAGCATTCATATTGTACATTTCTGAACAATAATTTGTATGTAAAAGTCAAGTTTCATCTATTAATCATGAGATTGGGCTCTTCCCTCTCCCTAAGCTTCATATGTTTGCTCCAAAGAAATGGGGATGTCCATTACCCTACTTTGGGGTTTTGTGGGGGTAGAGGTTAAAGCTCCAGCTAAAAGAGTGACACCAAATGCCATGGATTCAAAATGATGCTGTTCTACAATGTAACGGTGGCCACCTCAGGAACAATTGCTAATTCAACAAGTGTCCCATTTTTGAGCTTCCTAGAATCTAAAAAGATCAATTATTTTTATGGGTGTCCATTTTAAATTTTGAAGGGTTTTTACAAGAGGTTAAAAAAATTTTCTAACGATGCCTAGGGACATTATTACACTTAATACGCTTCCACCAGTGATCGGCAACGTCTCAAAGTTGAGCAAACCACAGCTTCACTCTGCAACAGCCACAACTTGCCCCTGATAGCCACAGTATAGCAACTCCACCATACCGGATCTCTGGAATTGTGACCATAACCACATTGTGAACCTGGCCGCATGAAGATAAACAGAAAGCCAACAAAAGCATCACAATCTAAATGCAAAGAAAAATTACCCTCCTTAACCATGTCTCACTCCCAAGGGTAATAAGTGCCCGACGCCGAAAAAGAAGGTGAAAAATACATTACAGAAGCTTTCATATTAGCCTGGTAGGATATTCAATCATAATTTGCCACATATTTCTTGTAGCATTTTTATTGATTTATGTATAGTTTTACATCACACATCATGTTTATACACAATACAGCACAATACAGCAACATAAGGCACCACGAAAGTTGCATAGAGCACTAAACCAAGATGAACATTGATCAGATTCTTCTCAAATCAATAATAGATATAACCCATGACATGACCAGCCTAAGCTCTTAGAAAGGCAGAATAGATTCTTAACAAGATCAGTATCAATTTCAGTCATCAGAATTCTCTAAAAGTGGAGTGCCATATCTTGTACCTTCGGCACTCTGATTAGTTAGTTGCCTTGGTCTCTCGTCTTACATGCTGTCACACTTCAACCTCTCAATCTAATGTGGACAAAGCACATTGAGGTCCAGCATTCGCCTCCCAAATGATATACAAGACTAGACTTAATTAGACAACCTTTGTTATACGCCTCTGAAAACTTGAGTGTTTCCTCTTATAGAGATAAAACACATCACTGTTTTGTCAATGACCAAATTATTTTGAAAGTGGGCATATCTTTCGGTGTATATCATTTACTCAACTGTCGAACCCCCTTATTCTTTCCTCAAAATGCTCAATACCAGAACTGGGACCACTCCATTTTAGCTCCTTTTCATATGGCTTCATGTAAGGCATTCTTAGTCCATTATTTGATTTGTTCTAAATCCTTTTCTCAACCATTCGATCAAACCCAAATGTCCCTTCCCAATCTTGTAGCCAAGAGAAAATAAACATGAAATGCATAGTGTCAACTTCACTCGACCACTTCTCCCTGTATTTTTTTTTTTCCCCCCCTTTTTTCTCTTCACTTCTCTCCCTTTGCAGTGACGAAATTTTCTTCCTTCTCCACCAAAGCCAACCCTCCACTACTCCCAACCTAAAGTCATCTTTGTGCTTCTCTGGTATCAAACTCTCTAGAAGTCTTCTCTCTTGTGGTAGTCCCAATTCTCTGCTCAACATTGCAAAGCAAACAAGTGAACTATGCCATCTTTTTACATCATAAAAAGCTTGTGAAAACTGCCTAATATTTCATAGTTTACATTCCAATGATTCCATGATAGTGACAGTGACAGCCTTCTGTTTCTCAAACAAACCAAGCATTCAGTTCATGTCTCTGCAACATGCATTTCTCTTCACCAGGTTGGGCCCGTAGGGGTAAGAGAGTGAAAACCACAAAACTCATGCATCTCATTGGCCCATCAAGACACTACCCTGTACAGAAACTTTTCTCCTAGACATTATGTCGAACAGGTGGAATGCAAATTTGAGCTTCCTGAGTTGGGCATGCAGATTGTCGAGTTTGAGATCTAGGCTTCTATTCTCTAAAAAAGGGTTTGTGGGGCTCCATTCTTTTTGGGGTTAGGACCAATTTGATGGGTAATTTTGGTGATCAAATCAACATGAAACAAAGCGTTGTCCACCACAAACAGACACGCATTCTGAACAGAACCCTGTGTTACAATCAAACAGGAGATTACTCTGGGATGAAGAAGGAGATTCTCAAGCCTGATTGTACAGCAAAATATACGTTCTAAATCATAGAGAAATGAGAGATAGAGAGACGTGAGATGTTTGAAATGTATGATATTATCTGTGATTGCTTTACTGAGCAGACAAGGTATTTAAGCACTGTGCTATCGAGAGGAAGAGGGAGATTCCCGCCAACACAACCAGAATAACAAATTCCCCCCAAAAACCGAGAGACTGTTTCAACCAACTGCCACCTCAGCTACTAGGCCAGGCACACTATTATTCCATAACATTCGTCCCCCCTTAAAGAACTTGCCCTCAAGTGATAGTATCACACAGTCTGGGCAAACTCAGGAAACCTGTCTTCAATCTCATTGGTAAAATGCCAAGTGGCTTCCTCAGGAGAGTGACGCTGCCACTGGACAAGCCATTGAACTGCAGCAGCTGCTCCCTTCTTAGCAATTCGCCTAGCCAAAACAGCCTCAGGGACTAAATCCTGTGTATAATCTTCACCCTGCAACAAAGTAGGGATGTGTGGCTTCACAGGTAGCACTCCATGAGAAGCCTTCAATTGAGAAACATGGAAAGTATGGTGAATCTGAACTGTGGGAGGTAATTGGAGCTTGTAAGCAACCTTACCCACCCTGGTCAGGACCTGAAATGGGCCATAAAACTTAGGGCTAAGTTTATGGTTGGCACGAAATTGTACTGTGCCCTGCCTGTAAGGTTGAAGTTTGAGCCATACCCAATCACCTTCAGAGAAAACCCTGTCAGACCGATGCCTGTCAGCCATAACCTTCATCCTATGCTGGGCTTGCAAGAGATGAAACAGTAAGACTTGGATCATAGCCTCTCTTCTCTGCAGAGTCCGGTCCACACTAACTACCTTGGTTTCCCCTGGCATATAGGGCAATTGAATTGGTGGAGGCTGATTGTAAACCACCTCGTATGGGGTGAGCTCAGCAGCAGAATGAAAAGAGGTGTTGTACCACCATTCTGCCAAAGATAACCACTTGCTTCAGTCCTTGGGATGCTCACTACACATGCACCTTAGATAGGTCTCAAGGCATCTGTTGACAATCTCTGTTTGACCATCCGTTTGTGGATGGTAAGAGGAAGACAGAAACAAATTGGTTCCCTATATGGAGAATAAAGCTTGCCAAAAGTCACTAAGAAATACACTGTCTCTATCACTCACAATGCTTTGCGGCCAGCCATGTAATTTGAAAACATTGTTAAGGTATGCTTGGGCCATATCCTCTGCAGTATAGGGATGAGACAAAGCTACAAAATGAGCAGCCTTGCTAAACCTGTCTACTACCACTAAGATATCCTTCCCATAAGATTTAGGCAGGCCTTCTATGAAATCCATAGAAATATCCAATCAAACCTCATCAGGAATGGACAGGGGCTGTAATAACCCAGGGTAGGCAAAAGAATCAGGCTTGCAACTTTGCATATCACATATTACCTAATGAATTGTTGCACAGACTTAGTCATGCCCTTCCAATAAAATAGCCTTTGTAGCCTTTTGAGAGTAGCTTGTCTACCTGAATGACCCCAAAAGGAGAATCATGCACCCATTGTAAAAGTTGCTGTTTGAGGCTCTCATCTGGCCTAACTACCAACTTTCCTTTCCTCCTCACCATTCCATCCAGCAAACTATACTTGCCAACTGTGTGACCTTGCTGTAGCTGAGTGATAACTTGCTGTAAGTGAACATCCAAAGCATAACTGTGTTGTATTTTTTTCAACATGTCTGACTGCATCGAGGATAGTGCCATTGCTAAAAGCTGAGCTGAGGGAAGTCTAGAGAAAGCATCTACTGCTACATTCTCCTTCCCACTTCGATACTAGATGTCAAACTGGAATCCCATGAGTTTGGATAGCCAAAATTGTTGGAAAGGAGTAGAAATCTTCTGTTCAAGCAACCACTTTAAACTTTTTTGATCAGTAACAATCAAAAATTTCTGTCCACTCAAATATTGTTCCCACCATTGAACTGCAAAGACCACAGCCAAAAGCTCCTTTTCGTAGACTGATAACTGCTGCCATTTGGGGCCTAAAGTCCTGCTAATAAAAGCCAAAGGATGCCCCTCCTGCATTAGCACAGCACCAATACCATATAAGGAGGCATTAGTTTCCACTACAAAAAGCTTAGAGAAATTAGGAAGAGCCAACACTGGGGCTGTGGTAAGGGCACACTTAAGGGCCTGAAAAGCTTTGTCAGCCAAAAGAGTCCATACAAACTGATCTTTCTTATGTAAGTCAGTTAAGGGCTTGGCCACAAGAGCATAATCCTTAATAAACCTCTTACAGTAGCCTGCAAGGCCTAAGAAACCTCGAAGTTCCTTGACTGTCTTAGGTACAGGCCAATCTGCTATAGCTTGAGTCTTTCGAGGATCAGTGGAAACTCCTTCACCAGAGATAAAATGTCCAAGATACTCTATTTTCTCCATGCCAAAGGAACATTTTCTCCTTTTAGCTACCAAGAAGTGCTGCCACATGGTAGCAAAAACTTCCTGAAGATGCTGTATGTGCAGCTCCAAAGAGGCACTTTGTACCAAAATGTCATCAAAGAAAACCAAGACAAATTTCCTTAAAAAATATCTAAATATATGATTCATTAACCCTTGGAAAGTGGCTGGGGTATTTGTTAACCCAAAGGGCATCACCAAAAACTCAAAATGCCCAGAATGAGTTTTGAAAGCTGTCTTGTATACATCTTCCTCAGCAACTCTCAATTGGTGGTATCTAGCTCACAAGTTAATCTTGCCAAAAATTTTAGCTTTAGCTAGCTCATCTATGAGCTCTTGCACCACAGGTATAGGGAATTTATCCTTGATAGTCTGCTTGTTAAGTTCCCTATAATCTACACACAATTACTATGTACCATCTTTCTTTCCCACTAAAACTACTGGAGATGTATAAGGGCTAGAACTGTGCTGAATGATTCCAGAATCCAGCATTTCCTGCACCAATCTTTCTATAATATCTTTTTGCTTGAGTGCTTACCTATAAGGCCTAATACTCACTGGACTGGCTCCAATTTTTAGTGCAGTCTTATGATCAAATACTCCCCTGTAAGGAGGTAACCCTTGAGGTTCCTAAAATAATGCCTTATAATCTTCCACAACTTCTTCAATAGGAGATAATGTTGTTTCACAATTGAGGAGGTTAACCTGCAAGTTGACCTCTGTCATTTGTGAATCCTCTGAATGCATTTTTCTGGGTAAGAGTTGTAGCATACAAAGATGAGCAGCAGAATGCATGGCTTTGTGCAGTTGAGCTTCCTTGATAATTTTAACCTTCTTACCTCTTAACCCTTTGAGAATATGATTTTGCCCTTGGAATTTAAATTCCATAGTCAGATGTTTGAAGTTCCATTTAATTGTCGCCAAGGTACTCAACCACTGAATACCAAGTACCATATCACAACTTCCCAAAGGAATCAAGTACATATCAACACAAAAATTAGTCCCCTGCAGTTTCCAAGCAAAATCCTTGCAAATATACTGACAATGCAGCTCATTGCCATTAGCTACTGTTATAGGTTGAGTATCAATACCTTCCAGCTTACACCCTAACATCCTAGCCAAGTTCATGTCTAAGAAGTTATGTGTACTTCCTGAATCCACCAATATATGAATGGGCTTCTTGCCATATTGTCCTGTAACCCTCATAGCTTGATATCCCTGGATCCCATTCAAAGCATAGAGGGAAATACAAGGTTCAACCTCTAACATCTCAAAATCGACAGCCTCTTCTTTCCCTTCCTGCTGCTCCTCTTGGTCTTCCCCTGGTATTTCTACAAGAAACAGCTGAGTTTTCTTGTTCTGACATTGGTGACCTCTCTCATAAGGCTGGTCACAAGAATAGCACAACCCCTTAGCACTCTTTTCAGCTCGGTCAGCAGCTGTCAACACCCTTGTGGATTTAAAGCTTTGAGTGTAAGGTTTGTTGACACTAGCCAAAGATCCAGCAAATGAGCTTGAAGAAGGAATAGTCCTAGCTCCATTGCTTGAATTTGATAAGGGAGATTGATAATGGCCAGGCCTGTAGGCAGGCAATATAGGGGCCTTAGAGTTTATTGGACTCACTATCTTCCCCTAGGGTTTTATAGCTTCTACAGTTTCCTCTTGTAGTCTTGCATAAACCATAGCCTCAAAGTTGTGGGTCTAAGAGCCTTCACAAAGGGTTTGAGTTGAGGTTTTAATCCCCCCACAAAACTATCAATGAAAAAATCGTCAGGTAAAATGGGGGTTTCCGGAATCATCATGGATTTTAATTCCTCAAATCTGTCCAAAAATAGTCATCTAGGGACCCAACTTGCTGCAACTTGTTAAAATCTTCCACAATGGCCCCCCCTAACTCTTCTCTAAACCGATCACATACATCCACAATAAATTCATCCCATTCCACACTCTTTTTCACTGCAATGTAACTAGCAAACCATATTATAGCAAACCATATTTCAGCTTTGCCAGTCAAATGAATAGAAGCTAAATCAACCTTTTGAGAATCAGGAATCTTACACAAGCTAAAATACCGAGTACATTTCTTAACCCAGATTCGAGGATTGGTTCCCCCAAATATTGGAAACTCAATTTTGGGTAAGAATTTGAAAACATTCCTATCCCCAACTACCTCAGATGTATTGATTTGGTTCTCACCTACTTCATTCGAATCCTTGTCTTTCTCCAGGACTGACGTGATCTTTGCGAACATCTGTCGTTGCTCGACCCGTAATTCTGCGATCTTTTGATGCTGCGCTTCAATTTGTTGCTCCAACAGTGTTCGAAGTTGGGATTCCATACTCGAGTGATCCGATTTTGACTTGCTTCTAGTTTTGGCCAGCTTATCGTACACCAGAATCAGAGAAATAGCTGTGATACCAATGTTACAATCAAACAGGGGATTACTCAGGGATGAGGAAGGAGATTCTCGAGCCTGATTGTACAGCAAAATATACGTTCTAAATCATAGAGAAATGGGAGATAGAGAGATGTGAGATGTTTGAAATGTATGATATTATCTGTGATTGCTTTACTGAGCATACAAGGTATTTAAGCAATGTGCTATTGAGAGGAAGAGGGAGATTCCCGCCAACACAACCAGAATAACAAATTTCCCCCAAAAACCGAGAGACTGTTACAACCAACTGCCACCTCAGCTACTAGGCCAGGTACACTATTATTCCATAACACCTTGCTATTATGCCTACGTTTGGGCCTGTTGGCATCAGACCCACGACCATGTTTCGCACAAGTTTCACATTATTACCACTTGGAGTTTCTCTCCTGCCGCTTTCACTTCAACAAAGAGAGAGAAACTAGTAAACCCTTGTTTGGTTCAGCTAAGAATCATAAGAGAAGCTAAAGGATACCAGAATGGCTTATGATTTTTGTTTTCATTCCACTTATTTGGTTCAACTTTTGAATAAATTTAATGCAAGAGAAAAGTTGTGTCCAGAAATATAGATTAATATAAATTAGATGGCTGAAAAAGGTCTATTAGAATGCATACCTTGTATGTTCGTTATGTCATCAAGTATGTGATTTCGAGTTTTAAAAAAAAGATAACTGCTAATCAAACCTACAATATGGGGACATATGGCTCAACTTCCAACTTAAGCTAAAAAAATGTAATCAAACAGAGGTTAATAAATGATGAATTATTCAATATCTACGATATGTACTCAATAAAACATTTATGGCTAAAGTTATCTGGCAATATTCCTCACAATCGAATAATGAATCCGATTAAGTATATCTGTACTAAATATGGTGAATCAAATAATTTTTTCAGTACATATAGAAAAGCTTTGATTTCTGGACATGGAAATGTGTCTTGCTTAATCGAGAACTCTTTAGCTCTGGTATAGTTTGGCAAATAGGGATGGCAAGAGACTAAATTTTTGGACTGACAATTGGCAAGACAAGGTGAGCATTCTTTATAAAATGGATACATCACCCTGTGGTGCTCCAGATGTTGAGAT
Organism: Carnegiea gigantea; assembly: GCA_029747015.1. Classification (NCBI taxonomy): domain Eukaryota; kingdom Viridiplantae; phylum Streptophyta; class Magnoliopsida; order Caryophyllales; family Cactaceae; genus Carnegiea; species Carnegiea gigantea. The sequence continues at coordinate 869,215 of JAKOGI010000104.1, read as the reverse complement.
TAAAGTGGTGTCATTCATCACCAATGATAAACTATAGGATGTGGCTGAATTGTCTAAGTTGTTTCATCAAGTTTTATTGTTAAAATACGTGAAGTTACTATCCCAACTTTTGAGACCAAGGGCCTGTTCTTTTCGTAGGTAAATCTCAAAATATCAACTTCAACTCACTTCAACTCACTTCAACATATTTCAACCCTCTTCAACATATTTCAACTCACTTCCACTATTTTAACCAAGTTCAATTTATCAGATAAAAAAATTCAACCCACTTTAACCTACTTCAACCCACTTCAACCTACTTCAATCCACTTTATCTTTTTATCTATCCCAATTTACCCACGAAAGGAACAAGCCCTAAGGACTCATTTTGCCGGGGGCTTTCGATTATTTCACCATGAAGTCAGCCACGTGGAAGGCGCATGGGACGCTGAGTTCTACCATGCCCAAATGGGAATTCAAATAGATTTGAAAGTTGAATATACTTCCTAAACCCAAGATCTTCTTATGGAAGCTATGTTATATACTTTTCCCTCAAGGGGCACGCTGATTTTAACTGAGGTCAGCATATTGACCCAATTTGACCAACTTGCTAGATGGATATAGAAACCATAAATCACATTATCGTTTATTGTGGCATGATTAGGAAAGTTTGGGATCTAGCTATGCGCCATGGTTGGGCAGCGAAGAGCTATTTCTCCACTCCTAATAATGGACCGAAGGATGAGCTTTTACTAAGATACACGTCCACAATGATAAAGACATCACTAAGGTGATTTTCTTCTTTAGAGTATTTATAAAGTTCGAAATGCAATGACCTTTAGAAGGGTGTTCTTTTCTCCCGCACGAGTAAGTGCTTATAACTGGGAAAAGATATTGGGTGAAATAGATTTCTAGGCTAAGGTTTAGCCTCCATGATTCCTTTTCATGCTCCACTTCTATTTCATCCCACTTGATTTCCACTTGTGCAAGATATACAATACCTTGTAGGATATGCAATGAAATATTATATATATATATATATATATATATATATATATGTGTGTGTGTGTGTGTGTGTGTTTATTTACCCTAGATTTTTTTTTAAAAAAAAGTTTAATCAAACAAATTAAAATACGATCTTCAATGCCAAAACAATTTTTTAAACTGCCCAAAAAAAATGTTTTCATAGGTGAAGAGGAAAGGCAAACATAGCACAGGGGAATGAACACGAGATTTAATGTAGTCATGGCCTCGTGTTAAACTCAATGAGGATCTAGTAACTATTATCTTAAATTGCTAGTAACGCATAAATCTCTCCCTTTTCATGCTGATTGTCATATAAATATTCGTATACAATATAAATCTATTTTGAAACGGTCAACTAACAACTTGAATTTTGGTTGAGTTCTTGTACTGCCAAAGAATTTTGAGTGAGAGGTTTAAAGTACGAATCTCAACAATCTCCATATTTTATGAATAAGTAATGTATGAAGCGACGTATGCAATATAGATGCTTCAAATTCAAAGGATATTCATGTAGCAAAGTTTAAGGAAAAAGCGTGAAAGTTACGCAATTAATTACTATGTGTTTAAACCGACGACGTTCACCAAGATTAAGTTGGTGCGTGATATTTGTTTCTTGCAGGGATGAGAGTTTTAAGAGATTCTCAATAACTTATTGGTGTTCTTTATTTGTTTCACTGGTTGTGAATTTAGGTTTTTGGCCCAAAAAATGTTTCTTTATATGAAAAAATTATAAATATTTTGCTACAAAATATTTTTAGATGTTTTGTCTTGACTTAGAAATCATATTCATATATGTCAAATTAGTAAAATAAAAAAAAGGATGATTGACCAATTGAAGGGTATCATCACTTCTATCTATAATTTTTTACAATTATAAAATGGCATACATAATATTCCTTCATGAATAGATTAATCTAATTAGAGTGCATTTGTACTTATCAACGTTACCAATGAATACTAAAACTAATTTTGCAATTGATAATTAATTATAACTATTTAAACTTTGGTGATCTTATTAATTTTAATTAAAGGAAGACACTTACAAATATTTTGCTATAAGACATTCATCGTGACCCTTCTTTGTATTGTACTTGTTAACATGTATCTTAAATTTCACCCATCTAGTAATTAAAGGAAAGTGCTGGCAAACCACAGGGTCCACCCGATCTTGATTCCAACAAAAAGACCAAAATGATGCCCCAACCTCCATCAATTTGATTGCCTTCATCTCTAATTTGCTAATCCTAATTCTTCGTGAACACCAAGACTATTTTTGGGCATAGTCTCCACGAGCAGATATAGAAATCAATACTTCCTAAGGTCGTAAAGCCCTTGCTGTGGATACTTGTATATATTAGTTGTTTGTAGCTAGAGCTGAGAAATAGGTTAGGTTAGGTTGGATTCGTGTTCGCATCGAATTTAAATAGTATGAGAATTCTTCAACCTGAACCTAGCATGTTTATTAAACATATTGCAAAGCCTTAACCTCTAGCCATTTAATATATTTTTAAACGCGTTGACTCGTTTAACCCGTTTAAGACAAACTAGTGGAGTTCAGTCACCTAGTCATCCATTTATCAAATTATATTTTCAAATAATACGTAATTACATGACATTAAAAATTAGGTTTACATACCACATGGCATTAAAAATTATTGTCCAAGCCTCACCAAATTCGTCATCACTCACATTTTCATATTTGTTTTAAATTTTTATGCTCTTAATTATCAAAAAAGGGTAAATGGGTAAATGGGTTCATTCATTTAATCCATTTAACTAAACAGGTTAAATAAGGTTTTTTTCGTGTCACGAATCTGAACCCGAACCTAACACACTTACTTAAATAGGTTCAACATGTCAACCTATTTAATTAAACGAGTTGAAAATTTGTATCCAAACCCACTTAACTTCGTGTCGATTTCGAATTAGCAATCGTGTCGGTTCAGTTTTGTCCAACTCTATTTGTAGCAAATGTCATGATTTTTTTTTTGGGGGGTTGCGGCCGTTATAGTTGTTGGTTGTAGCAAGTGTAGTCGCTGTTGACGGACCAAAACAAGAATCGAAAAAAGGGGGGGAAATTAAAAAAGAAGGCAACTAGTTGATGAAAACCTGGTATAATAGGTCACTCCAAAACAAAAGAATAATTGAGATTGGTTTTCCAAATATTAACGATTTATGTGGCAGTTAATTATGATAGTCGAAACAAAAAATCAATTATGGTAGAATCGTTGTTTTACTTATATTAAGTGATCCAAGCAACTAATAATTAAAAAAAGGCAGAAAGCCCGAATCTGGACAAATAAAACCATAGTCCCCACTGAGGCTGCAACCCAACAACCTCCGGGCTAGAAATCAAAAGTGTGTATTTATTTTGTCGAGATAACAATAGTGATTTTCAAGTCAATTTAAGATTCGCCTACTCCTACCAAAATTATAAAAGAAACTTTAGATATAGGGGAAAAATCTGGTATTTTTATCATCGAAGATGAGTAGGGGTGGACAACGAATTGGATTGAGTCAGACGGGACTAGCTTATTAACTGAAGGGGCTGGCCTGGGTCCAGTACATTTGTTAATGGGCTGGGCTAGACTATGGGCCAAATGAACCCGGCCTGCCCATGACCCGCTTATTACCACCTAAAGAGTATTTTTGGTTAGTTTATTTTCTAACTAATGTATTTTTAATTTTCCAACCAAATTAAATTAGTCCCAATTCAAAGTTAGAAAATACACAATCAAGTTAATAAACAGATCGGGTCAAGTCGGCCCATGGGCGGCCTGCTTTTGGCCCGTTTAAAAACAGAACAAACTTGCGCTAGACAACGGTGTATAATTATTATTGTTATGTACAAAGTGTTGGTAATGAGGTTAACTAATTGGAACATGTAAACTAGTGTGTCACTTAGGTTAAAGAAATAATGGATCACTAAATGGGTCGTTAATGGGCCCGTCCAATCCGATCCGTTAATATGCCTTAATGGGCTTGTCCATTAATGGCACAATTCATTATTGACCAGGTCCTTTATTAGTCCTATTTAAAATGAGTTGACTGCTTAATTCAATGAGTATCTGATCTGTTGTCCATTTCTAGAGATGAGACTTCAGAAATTAGAAGAATTACAAGAGTTCTAAGGAAGGATACGGAAAACAAAAGGCAGGCTTGAGATCTGTTCATCCTAAGTTTTCTCCTGGTCAGTAGGTCACTGTTTTCTGATGTCCTAATCTGACACTTCTGGCCTCTAAATTTTTGCGTATGTAAGCTTCAACTAAGGAGTTGTTCAGTAGTTTTTTTTTCCCCTTTATGATTATATGGTTCATGCCAACTGTATAATTGAAAAGAAAAAGAAAACAATAGTGATTTCAACAGTGGCCTATGTATCCCATCAATAATGCTCATCGTACGCATCACTAGATGATACTGTAAATACAAATTTTAAATTTCAAATAAATTAGACAAAAATTTAGGTACAAAATTTGAATTTTTGTATTGTTGTATATGGATACAATTTCTATTGAATACAATAAAAGTAATCCTCTTATTCGATCTCCTTAAATGAGTTTAAATGAGTTTTATCTTGAGATATGGTCTAAAAAACTTAATATCAATTAAGATGAATACTTGATCTTCGAGGGAGGATGATGCATGCTTGTTACCTTCATTCAAAGAGTGAATGTTCGAGTGTTAGTAATTTAATTCAATTTTCCATCCTTGAATAAGGGGAGGGTAGGGTCTATTTATAGGAAAACTTCCCCTAGGGGTCATTTGCTTTGACTTTGAGTTTGACTTAGGCCTTTGACTTGGGTCTTGATTTAGGTTTTGACTTGGGAGCTTCCTGGGCTTCGACCAGGCTTTGACTTAGAAGTCGTTCGGGCTTGGGTCATGACTTAGACTTTGACTTGAGTTTTGACTTGGACTTTGATTTGGGCTTTGATCGAGCCTTGACTTGAAAGTCATTCGGGTTTGAGTCGTGACTTGACTTGGAAGTCTCTCGAGTTTCGACTTGGAAGTCACTTGGGTTTCGACGAGGCCTTGACTTGGAAGTCGTTCGAGCTTAGGTTGTGAGTTGACTTCAAAGCCTCTTGGGCTTTGACTTAGAAGTTATTTGGGTTTAATTAAATTAATTAAAAGGGTTGACCCAAATAACTAATTTCATTTTATATCTTGGTACGACACATAAATATTTTCGGTGCCTACAAGTTGCTCCCTTGAGACTAGATCATGTATAAAACTTTTGTTGCTTGGACTTGGCCGACATCTCGATGTTCTTTTACTTTCTAACATTGGTTCACAATGAATGATTTAAATAGATTTGCAATGTGCTCTGTTGATTTTGTAAGAATTATAAAAAAATTTGAATGAGTGAATACTTTTTTTTTGAAAGTATTGGGAGAAAAAGGAGTTGGATCATGTGCAATGGTGGAAGAGAAGGCCCAACCATAGCAGATCCAGCCATGCCTTCATTTCACTCATCCTCATCGGTGGGCTCGGTCCAGGCGTTTCACGACGGCCCAAAGGCGTCAAACCCAGCGGTGCTCCCTCAGCTTTCTTTCCCTCCTCATTACGGGCCTATTTTGCTTCCAACCGCATTTCGCTTCCCATCCCCTTGCTTCTTTTTTCTAACTCCTTGGTTAGCTTAGCAAACTTTTTCTCTTGAAACTTGATGCGTGCTTCCTTTTCTTCACTCTCCCTGGTAAGTTTTCTAAGATAGCCTTCATGTTAGCCATCTCCTCTTCCAAACTGGTCTGAGCCTGTCATCATAGCTGGCATGACTACAAATTTTGAGAACTCAGCTTCAATTTCTGAGAAGTGCACCCCTTTTGGTGAGGGCGAAGAAGAGTTACTGCTATATATAGCAGTCTTCTACTTCACAAATTAGAGATTGAAGTTAGAGGTTTTGAATTTTATCCATCCAAAAAGGCGCCTTTTGTTGCACCCTCAAGCCTTGGAGTTTGGATGAGGGCGACACTGTTTGCTTAGTGAATCAACGCAGCAGCTTTTTCCATGCTTCTTGTCTCCACTATGTGAGTTCGTTTGCTAGAAGTAACGTCCATTTCGTAGGATCTATGAGAGAGAGATTTCGTGTGCTTCTCCTTCGAAGCTTGAGAGGCGACGTTCTTCATGGCCATGTCTTCTTTGAAGAAGAAGCTCTTGAAACTTGAAAGTCTTGGTTTTTAGGAGAAAGATATTGGAGATAGAGATGTCCCACCAAGCGTGCCAAAATTTGTAAATACAAGTTTCCAGCCTAAAATAAATTAGACGCAAAATTGAATCTTTGTATTGATTTGTATATGAGTACAATCTCTATTGAATACAACGAGAGTAATTCTCTGATTCGATCTTCTTGAATGAGTTTGAATGAGTTTTATCTTGAGAGATTAGCCAGTTTAGTAGTATGTCGCCGCTTGCTACTCAAGGTATGCAAAACTCTTACCCATCATCTATTATTCATGTTAACTTGTGTTATTTTAAGTATTTAGGTCTTGCGTTTGCTAAATTATTTTACCAATAAATTTTCAACATCTAATTGTATTTTTAAAAACTTTTTATGTGGGTCTATTGAAAATAGTCTCTCTATGTGCAGTCGTGTACGTAAGGGTAAGGTTGCTTATATCTGAATCTCCCCAAATCTCGCGAAAGTGGGACTAACACTAGGAGTTGGTTTTGGTACGACATACAAATATTTTTAATGCCTACAGATGCTTATCGTGTATGCATAGCTTTCTATGTCCAAGTCAACGCTTCTTCCTTCTTGTATGTAAGACATTATGTTCATTAGAATACAATGATTATCAACGGTCCAAATAACTAATTTTAGATATGACTTATGAATATATGCATGTTTATGTGACAAACATTTATTAGAAGTCTGTACACGTCATTTTTTTCTTTAGATAATAGGATATTAAAGTCATTTTCTAGATTTTTAATAAATTATATTTATACACATGCACTTTATATAATGAATGTTTTAAACATTGTGTATAAATTAGATTTATATAAATCTTCTTTCATCTTCTTACATCTCCATATATATTTTTGTGTAACATTCAATAAGTCATTTATTTTTTCTATTAATTATAGAAATATGTATATATTTTTTATTATATTACTAATATAAAAAATTAGTAAATATTTTTATGAACACAACATTTCTATAAGCATAAAAACATAACTTAACAATGTAAATTATATTTGAGTTTCGATTTAAACAATATATGCCATTACAGATGAAATAAGTTAATATGTTTTAAAAATTATAATACAAAAATTACATTTATGTTTGAGTTTGAATCATATATGAAAAGTGTCAAACTGTATGTGATCAATTATAATACAAAAATTGCATTCACGCTTTTAAAATTATAATACAAAAATTATTTCTTGGTATTTTGAGTGTCCATTTATACATTTGTTTTGGTAATAATTTATTGAAAATATTAATTTAAAATTATTTATTGAAAATAAGATTTTATTTTAAGAGTTCTATTCAATTTTGTCAAAAAAATTGGTTATTTTTTGTTTTAATTTGCTTATAAGAAACTCAAACTACTGTTAATATAAAAAACCACCTCAAGTGTAGAAAATTTTGATTAAAAAAATTTGTGAGATTAAATTTATTTTATTGTTGTTTAATTAAGTTGTTTAAAGGTTGATTTTCATTAGTTATATTATTTTAGTATTATTTTTTCTCATCCAAAATGGTCATTGTAAAAACAAATTTTGTCTCAATAATATTAAGAAATAATTTTTTAACTGATGATATCAAATTTATTTCATAAATATGACTAATGTATTGCATGTTATTTCACAAATCATACATTAGACACCAACAATTATACATACATATCTAAAAATTATACTATACAACTTTTTAATAATTCAACAATTTCTTACATCTATCCTTGCAGCTCCTTACAGTTCCTTACAGTTCACTACAATTTCTTATATCTTCTTACAACTTCTTTATAGTTTTTACAGCTCCTTACAGTTTTTTAAATCTATTTATATTTTTCTATAGTTTAAAGCTGCATTTTATGCCCAAAAAGGACATGCTCGTAATGAGGATTAGAACTGGAGGCTATACCGTTGGAAAATAATCAAAGAAGACAATTATAGTCATTGAGGCATGTCTAATTTTGTGCTAGTTGAAAATATAGAAATTTTACCCTAGAATTTTCTTCTTTCTTTTATAAAAATACTATTTAAACACTCAAATGGGCAGTTTTATGGCTTTTATTGCAAATTAAATCCATTGGAAGGTCATAAGAGAGAATCTTTTACCATGAAACCTAGCCATTACACCTTTATGCATGTTCCTAATGCTTGCTTGACGTGCAAGAAACTAAGCTTGGAGTTTACCTACTATCACGTCACTTTGGCGTCATCCATCGACGGATCTATATTAGGCATGAGGAGTGTCCAATTCAAAAAAAAATCTAATGAGTTATTTTGATTAAGGTCCAATTATTATATGTAAATACCTCTAAAATAGGCTCAAAAAGTGATAGATATCCCATTAATATAACAAACCTACAGACTGAGATGCTTAATTTTTAAATATAAAGACTATAATTATAAAGTTGGACTTTGATAGAAAAATAAAATAAAATAAAATGCATCCCTCTCTCTTTCTCTTTTTCAAATCTATAAAGTTGAGCACCCAAATCTTTCTTTCTCTCATCTTTTCAAGTAAAATTACAATAAATAACTCCGAGGTATCCTATATTTTTTGTTAAGTACTCTTTGATCCCTGACCTTTTGAAAATGACACCGGGGGTCCTTCAGTTTTTGAACAAAAGACGTTTAGGCCCTTTTTTCTGTTATTTTAACCCTTGAACTTTTAGAAATTGCAGAATAGTCCCTGAAATAGGAAAAACGTGTAAATAAGCTGTTTTAGGGTTTTTTAGGAAATATACTTATTTTAACTGATTAAACTTCTTATAATGATTTTTCTAGTACTAATTACCACAATCTACTACTTAGATCTCAGATATTATAATTTTTGTGGTTATAAGTCCATCATGCTTAGCAAAAATAATTAAAAACTTAATTAGAGAGTTTTAACATTTACCTGAACTTAGCCGACGCTGGACTCTGGCGTTCCTTTAGCTTTCGGTTTACAGAGATTGCTAATCTCAACCCCACCTTCTTTAGATCAGACTATAGTTATTAATCAAGTTTTAAATATTTTTTAAAAGATAGTGAGACTTTAATCAAGAAACTATAATATTTAAGATATAAGGTTCGATTGAATAACGTTCCTTACTGGGAAACTTCTTTTATTGAAAGTTTGAAAGTGATTATATTACAATGGAAAGTTTGAAGAGGGACTTAAACAAGATCATTAAAGATGTTTGCCCATAGAGAAATGGGGAACCACAACTTCTCTTGTGCTTAAGAATGGTCAAATGATTGTGTCCCGTCTCAGCACTCGACCTCTCTAGGAGATGAGGTAAATAGGATGCCCTAATGGCTACAGTACATAAAGCTTTTTCATATGGCTACAGTACATATTGACTCTTCAGTACACAATTTATTTTTCAGACCAGACGCTTGTCAAAATAGTATAATAAGGAGGCAGCCATTTTTCAGAACTTTTAATGATGACAAGACTAGTCATCATTATTGAGATTTTGCATTTCTTCATCTTTAATTGTATCTTCCAAACCATTATTATCTGGATAATCATCAAAATCTTCATCAAATTGCTTAAGATGCTTTGGATCCCATTCTTCAAATAATTCAAAGAGATTATTTTTTCTTTTTCTAATAAGAACTTTCCAGCTCCAACACCAAAGCGATAATCAAAGATATCTTCTGATACTGTTCCATCCACCTTCATGTAGCCTTTAAATTCATTATCATAGGCAAAAGTAGAATTTTCACAATGCATTAATGTTTTTCCTTGTTCAATTAATGCCCAACATTGATGATAAATGTTGAAAAATGCAACGGTCCTTGATAAAGTAGGATCAGTAGCTAAATGTACCGGATTTTCATGAATCTAATTTTATCGTTGATCATTGAGATCGTCGCAGTCAACGATTTGGACAAGATAATGGGTTGGGTTGACTTTTCCATTTTCATATTCAATTAGAGTGTTATAAACCTTTAAAGTTAGACATCTGTGAACTGGAATTTTTGTTAGACCCTCAGAAAATGTAAAAATCCAATGGATCTTTTTGAACATGCATTGTTAGAATTTAGTTAAGGTTGAGAAAATAGGAATTTTGGATTTGGGATTTCTATGAAGTAAAGTATCATCCCGAATTTTTAGGCTTTAAAAACAGGATTATTTGGAGATAACGAATTTGATGGAAAACAAATACCACCAATTCCAGATCTGTCAGAAAAATAGGTCGCTGTACTCCAAGATTCCCAAATATCATAGGAATAATTATAATAAAGATCGATGCAGGCTACATATTACTCATTGAACCATTTTTCTTGAACATGAAAACTTATTTTTTCTTGGATATCATAAGGACACTGAAGGTAACTAATTTGTAACTTTAAAAGAGAAAATCTTTGGGCTGTTAGGCAGGCAGTAAATATTAGACCAAAACGTGATCTACTTTTTGTATGGAATTCTAGATTATAGATAAGAACTTTACTAGAAGGCGTAACCCATTCTAGTAGGAATGACATTTCGTTAAGAATTTCCTCTTTTTCTGACAGGATGTTGGCTTTGATGATCACTATTAGCGACTTATCGAGTTAGACTGTCTGTTAGAGAGTTCTTCGATCCCTGTATATGTTCAATAGAAAAGAAAAATTGGTTAAGCCATAATTGCCAACGCAGGAGTCCCCTTGCGCTTGCATATTTGATAAATTCTTCTTCACAAAACCAAGTATTCCTTTACAATCAGTTCGAATGAGAAAAGATTTTTGGGCTAAAAAGATTAAAAACTTTTCAATTCCCCTCATGACTGTAAGGATTTCTTTTTTCATTGTGGGATAGTTGCATTCTGCCTGATTAAAACTTCCATTATAATATTTGTAGAGTTTTTTGCCTTCTTTAATTTTGAGTACTGCATTCCAGTGCTCATTACTGGCATCTGTCTCAAGAACTAAATCATCTCCTTCATTAGGTAAATTAAGAATAGAAAGATTTTTACACATTTTTTTGAAATTTTGAATAATCTTTGTATCATTAGTGATCCATGTCCAACTTAAGTCTTTCTTGAGTTTTTCCTGCAATGGTTTTCTTAGAATTAGCTAAATCTTTAATGAAACATGAAGTATAGGTAATGCATCCAAGAAGCCTTTCTAGTTGCTTCCTATCTTCAATTTTTTAAGAAAAATTTTCTACTTTTTTAGAACATACTTTTGTAGAATAATTTGTACAGCTTTTATCTCTAGACCTAAAAATTCAATTTCTTATTCAGCATAAATACACTTGTTTTTTTCAAGTATAATACCAGGGTCAATGCATCTTTGGCTTGCAGCTAAAATATCATCTTTGTGCTGCTCTATGGTTTTGAAAATGACAAGGATATTATCAATATAAACTAAACAATAATGATTAAGGTCTTTGAAGATGTTATCCATTCTTCTCTAGAATATTTGGGGTGTATTTTTAAGACCAAATGGTATTACTATCCACTCATATTGTCCTTGTGGGGCACTAAATGCAGTTGAAGGAATACTTTTCTCATCCATTTTTATCTGTCAATAACCACTTTTGTAATACATTTTGAGAACCAAGATGCTCCTTGAATTCTATTGAAAATGACAGTTTTGTTAGGAACATAATAACTATCAAAGACAGTATTATCATTAAGCTTTTCATAATTGATTATCATTCTAACTTTGCCTCTTTTTTCTTCAATATGATTCCTTACCATGAAAGCATAACTGATGTGAGGACTCTTGCTATTCCTAATTAATTCTTTATCCAGAAGTTCTTTGGTTTGTTTATCAAATTCTTGAATATCCTAGTGTGTATATACCATTTATTTGACTCGAATAATAGCGTTGGGATTTAGTAGAGTAATTTTAGCAAATGTCTTATCTTTATCCCAAAATTTTAGTAGATTATCAGAGTAGAATTCCTTACATAATTTTTCTTGTTGTTCGACAATCTATTCTTTAATAGATAATTCAAGTAATGAGATTGTCAATGCTACTTCACGTTGTACTGGCATTACCTTTTCACCATGCTGGCTGCGTGTAAATTTAATTTTCTGATGAGTATAAGCCTTACTTAATTTTTCAATAGGAACTGGGTGACCATTAATTGTGAATATTATCTGATTTATGGTCTGGATGCATGGAGAATAAAATCTTTGAAAATTATTCTCAATAATCATATTATGAGAGGGTTGATCAGTAGTCATAGAATTGGTATAATGCACTGAACTCCTCCTAATTCTATAGATAATCGTTCTATGGTTTCATTGTGGCTCATAGTACTATTATTAGCTATCCTTACTTGTAAAAGGGTTTTAGCTCTTTTCCATACAAACTCAAGAAATAATGATCATTTTTTAAAGCATACAGAACAACCACTATCTATGTAAGCACACAGTTCATATTTATTATATCCTTCTAAATATACCTTTATTAGGATATAGATGCTACTAGGGTTTGTATTGGTAGCTTCATAGCATATTTCCATAGTCATATTTTTGACTAATTCATCCTCATAAATAGGTTCACTGACTATTCTTATTTTGTGCCCAATGACCCTTCTATCTAGACTCATAATTCGATCTACACTGGGTCTTGCAGCTTCAAAACTCATTCTACTCATTTCACTGGTCATACTAATTGCATCATCTTCTTTAAGTTCTTCATTGGCTGATGAAGATCCTTCTCTCCAATCTGACCTTGTACTCATTCTTCTTAATAATTAGGATTTAATGGTGATTTTGCTCTCCTCATCAATTTTTATTATATTTTTCTTATTGATCTTTATAGGATTGGCAAAACTCGATATCCATAAACAATTGATTTTTATCTCCTGAGGATTGAATTTAATCCTCTATAGGGGTAGCACTTTAAAATTTCCCTACCTCTATCATTGTCACCTTAGTCTTAGGGTCTATTGTATTATCTAATTTATAGATAATTTTTCAAAATATCCTTAAGAGATATCCTCCTTTTTTCATATCTATCCCAACTGTTTTTATCCTAAGGGATAGGAAATTTTTAGCAAATTCATCTTTTAGACTCACATAATATCCAAGTCGGCAATTGAATCCTACTGACCCATTATATAAATTGATTTTTATCCCTGTGATAATTTGATTATTAAATTTAGTATGCCTAATATCATAGAGTAAAGCGTAAAAATCAATATCTTTACCATAATATTTTAACGGAGTGATTTGAACTTAGACACTTCTGATATGGATATAACTATACTTTCTGTCCTTGTTATGCTTAAGGATATTCTCCTAATTAATGAGATTAACTTCCCCAATATCATACTCACAATCCTTTATCTCAAGATCTCCTTTCGTCATTTCACATACGTATTTACTTTTTAATTGAAATATTGATTTTTTTTATAGATCATGTCTTTTTTGGATTAGGGGAAGAACCCAATCTCCTTTGACTTCTTCATGATCATTGTCTACAATAAACTCTTCTCCTTGAAAATCACTAAGGATAACCAAACTACTTTTCATCATATGACTTGTTTCTTTATGGTCACTTTCTTCATATTCATTGTCCATTATAATTTCAACAATCCCTTTGTTGTTATTAAAGGTTAGGTCTAATATTTCATCTTCACTAAGCTCAACATTATCTAGGCTATCCAAGGTTTCAATCAGTTTATTATTCCTCCTATTTTTACATTCGTTAGCATAATGTCCTACTTCTCCGCATACCCAGCATTTGCAGTTATTTTTTCCTGCGGGACAGTAAGCAGCTTTCCTAAAAAAAAAAAACTGTGTTTTTTAGAACTTGGTTTGTTATAATATTTTCTTCTATATTTCTCGCCTTTTTGCTTATTAAAGCTCCTTTTCTTATAAAATTTTCTTTTTCATCTCCTTTCAGGTTCTTTTTCCCATTGGTGAGGTGAATCCCAGCAAGTTAGGAATTACTTCTTAATTTTCTTTTGCTTTTGGAGATCAAGACATTGATCATTGATCCATTTTCTTAGATAAGAGATTCTAGAACCGAGGGTATTAATGACATCTGCTTGTTCCATATATGCAATGTATTTTTCATTAATTATGAAATTTATAGGATATGGTAATTTATCATAAAACATACCAAGGTTGGTTTTACTATACCCAATTTTATAATAATATTGACTAAATTCAGCAATATAATATTTTAGATATCTCATATTCCATAATTTTATATTGTTAATCTTTCTTGGACATTCTCTTACTTTTTCTTCGGAATCAAGTTTAGCTCCGATGAACTTGGTTTCAATTTCTTTACATAGATTTTTGAACATTATAGCTGGTGGCTCCATTATTCTTAATGCATTTTTACCTTTTTCAGTTAATAAATCATATTAGTCAGCTACAGTGCCAGAAAAGTTATATGCGATGCAGTTTAAGAAATTAACAGCAGTCCATGTAATATTTAAATTTAAGATACTATTCATGCCTCCTTTCCAATGCTCAAATATTTCTTCTCTATTATGGGCTCCATCAATGTTTAAGATGTACCATGTTTAGCTAATTGGGGTAAGGCCAATTTCCTCAAAGGTCGTGGTTTTCTTTGGAATGAATCCAAAGGGAAAATTGCTTGTACGACCTACTGGAACGTAGGTAGGTCTTAAGAAATGAGTATTTCTTCTAGAAGGTTTGCCAAATTCTTCAAGTTTCGGAACAATATTTTTAACTAGATTAGTCTCTGTTTCACTTAAGTCGAGTTCTTCACCAATCTCATTGGTCTCATCTTCAACAGTCATTTTACCATATTTTTTTATCTAGTTTTCTTCTAATTTCTTCTAATGGTAATATATTGAGATCTTCTAATTGAATTAGATTCATTTGCTGATATATTTCTTCTTCTAATTGAATCAGATTCATTTACTCATATATTTTTTCTTCTAATTGGATATTATTAGTCTCTTCATTTTTATCAGATAAAACGTCATATTTATCACTAATAGCGCTCATGATTTTGTTTAATTCTTCTAGATTTTGTTCTTTCTTGAACATTTTTTGTAACTCTTCAAGAGTATATTGTTCATACTTCATCATCTTTTTCTGTTTTTTCAACTTATTTTTCTCCTACTTCTTTTTGGATTTTAATCTCATGTAAAGAAAATGGAATCTTGCTTTTTGAGTTTTGAAAAGGATATTTATACTGAAAAGGAGTACTAATACTAGGAATAGCTTTTTCGCTATGCGTAACTTCGTTAATAAGAGAAAGATGTACTACAGTTAACTGATTCTTTGGCTCCTTGAGTTCAGTCTTAATTTTAACTAATTCTACTTTTAATTCTAAAACTATATCAGTGATATAATTTAATTGGGGTGCTAATGGAGAAAGGCCTTCTGGTAAGTGAACAATATGTGAATAATTTGGTCCAGGGCAAGCAGGTGATGATTCTAACATTAATCACAGTTAATATCAGTTAATTAGTCTAATTAATCATTGATTAGCTTAATTATTTTAATTATTTTTGGTTACGTGGCTCTGATAGCAATTGAAAGAGAACTTCGAATACTACTAGTGAGCAAAATATCACGAACACAAATTTAGATTTTCCGAAAGTAAGTTTTTAAGGATTGAGAGTAGATTTGCAAATATGAAACGTTTTGGGCGTTCGTGCAAATAAGGTCAACAGTGAATAGGGTTCCTTCAGTTGGTTTTCCTAAAAAGCGAGGTACCCTGCAGTTGTTTTCAAAAAGTGAGGGGCCTTTTTGTTGTTTATACAAAACTTAAGATACCTTTATGTCTTTTTTCCTGTAAAATTACGTTCCACCTTTTCAAATCTATTCCCGTGTCTGCGTCCCTCTCTCTCTTATGTGAATTTTAGACTTTTCATTTAATTAAATATTAATATCTTTACTTTTCTTTTATTGTCATTATTGATTTTTTTTTTTATTGTTCAGTTTTAATGTTTTCTTGGTGTAGAATTTTCTTTAAGTTTGTGTATGATTTTTTTTCCCCATTTTGGTGTGATTAGATGGTGGAGACTGCTCATTTGTAGTTTCATTTCATGCTTGGCATAGTCACTTTGTAGCCTAATTTTTTGTTTTTCGGGTTTCATTACTTGATACTAATGATTTATGCTCTACAACCAACGGTTTTGGTAAATAATAGGTAATTGTAACAGCACAATTTTGTACCAACTTCAAAATACGATGAATTGCACAGAACAAAAGTAGTAGTAGACTACCACAGTGCTTTTTTTTAAAGTAAAAAAGTGGGCTATATTATCGTTTCATAACAATTTCTGCTAGTGTAGAAATACGAGACTGAAGTTTGTTAAAAAAAATTGAGATGGAACTTTCGTAAAATAGATTAGCATATTATATATCATATGAATTTTTTTGGGACATATATATTAGTGATGATATTAATAGATGGACCCCCTATTTTAAATGTCTAAATTCACCATTGCACTCATCTACCCGGTCTATCTTCTCTTAATAGAAAGGCAATGAATGCCCATAGTGGCGGATTTAGAGTATTTGGTCAGGGGTGTCCATCTATTAAAACTAATACAATACATCGAATATCCACCTTTTTTTGCAACAATGCATCCTTAGTAATTAGTATTGCTATGTATAAAAATTGAATAAGGCTTAACAAGTACTATTAAATTATAAAGCGGGATTAAAAGCATTTAGTAATTAGAATAAGTATAATGAGATAATGTAATAAAATTCCATACACTCCATGTATATATTGTCATACATAAGTCAAATATAACGTGTATACTATAACAGTTTTAGTAATTAGACAAAATTATAAATTAAGCATAAACAAAGAAGATGTTAGTAATTCATTTTACATAGTACAAAATCAACAAGAATAGCTAGTAAAGTAGTGATAATATATTAATTAGTTATATTAAAATATCTCATATAGTAGTCTTTTTTTCGCCCTCTTATAAGATGCAGAGTTAGTACCCAATATGTATTCTAGACAATATAACCTGTTTTGTCATTTGCTTTGGACTTTGGATTACATAAATTTAATATTATTACGCTTGCATTGATGAATTGGTGGAATACTTGATGTAGGTGTTTGTTGAGACATGACATAACAATAAGATCATAATGACAAGTGTGAGAGACAGGCTGGAGATTTGACTTCTTCCTTAGCATGCAGAAAGAGAGGCCCCCCTTTACTACATAAAAAATCAAATATGACATAAAAAATTAGGGTAGTTGTCAACTTTTAATAAAATAATGCAAATAGGCTACCTGTCTTTTGGGCTCTCATTATGATACATCCAAATTCCAAACATTTTTATGGGGTGTCTAATTGTATTCTTAGTGAAGGAAAATCTTGGGCTTCAAAAGGGTATTAAAGAGGTTTTTTGGGCATGGAAACCCCTCCCTCCCACATAAATCCGCCCATGAATGCCCAACTTGTCGACCAAAAATAAAAAGCTATTTAAGTGAATTCTCCTCAATAATTGTTCTTAATTGTTTCGACATCTATGTCTATATGGACAAGTTTGAGTACTCATTAGCAAAAAACTAAAAGAGGGTTGATGTCTGAATTGGCTATCACTCTTAAGTCTAGCCTAGCACAAGTTGGTTGAGCTTAATGAATATGAAAGAGCAATAGTGAACTGTGAATTGGTCATGAAATTTGACCCTTACAATGTCAATGTAATATGCAGGAGAGACTCAATTAGCTCATCTTAACTTAAATATGATAGAGGATGCATGGATAGACCGTGAGATCGCTCTTACATTTGAACCAAAAAAAGAAAAACAAATTCATTACTAAGGAACTCAAGAGGGTTGAGGGAGAAGTTTGGGTCAACACCAATGGAAGGGAACCGGAATCTAACAAAGGTCCTGACAAATGTAAGGAAGTGTTTGATCCACTATGCATTCAAAGTAGTATACTCAAATTAACGGATTGGCCTGGCCAATGAATTGAGTTGCCTCAGCAAAATGATCATGAGATGGAAGATCCTACAAATGAGGTCTCGGTTAATTTGGAGCCTATTTCAAAGCCTTGGGATAATTGTTACGTCCAAAAGTCCAATAATCTTGATGGTGCAAATTTTAATTATTCTTTGAAGGATTTTTCGGTGGTAACCTACCAAGTCAGCATGTTAATCACCCAAATCAGATAAGTAAGCAACGAGGATTCGATAATGACAGTTTTACACTTGTCGTGCTCACAGAGGAGACTTTGGCGGAAAACCCCAATATTACGGTGGAATAGGTCCCACCACCCATTATGTCTAAAACTCTAGTCATACTCAGAGCCATGGAGTCATTGATGCGGATGATATATGATTACTTTCCTCAATGTATGCCGACTAAATTACCATATCAAAAGTTGGAGAAAAAATATCGAAGTCTTGCAGATGGTAATGCGATAAAACTTGTGTGTACATCCAAGCTAGAGTTCGTGAATGATCAACAATTGTGTACGTGATGAAAGGTATCATGCCACGTCAATTTAATGAAGTTGACCCTCAGGAGAGAGTTGACCATATGAAAAGGAAAACCATAAATAAAGAGTCGATATAGAAGAACATGCAATTTCAGCAATTATGGCATCAACCCGAATGGATAAGTTGGAAAGGGAGGATGAGGATCTCATAAGCACCATTACTTTCCCATTTTATCCTCACAGCATGCACAAGCAGAGAAAGAAGAAGGCATTGAAGAATGTAGTTTTGAAGTATGGGAGAAGCTGACCACAGAAGGACCTTCGGACCATGAATGTCTGGGAGAAAGATGCGCATCACTCATTTGCTGCTAACTCTTTTTATGGATGTAGAAAGGACCATAAATGAACTAGAAGGCCCAGGGGTGGTTTATCGTCATAACAGTTAGCTTCCCAAAATCAAATTGATGCAATTACACATGGATCAAAGCAAAATTCAGATCATTTAACATGGGTTGAAGGCCAATTTGTTTCTTTTGTTAAGTCCATGTTTTATGTCAACTTAAGTGTTGACAGGCACTACTAGAAAACCATCCATTTGGGACCGAAAAAAGTCAAAAACAATCACAAATTGTAAAAAGTTGTTCACAAATGACGTTTGTGATTGACCTTGTGACTGAAACCGTTGGTCACACACTACTAAAAACATCATCATTCCAACAGAATTTCCGACCGAAAAAGCAAATTTTTCCATTGGAACATGAATTTTTTGACAGAATTTCCGACCAACAGAGCATGTCGGGATATGGCCTGTTGGGGAGCCTTTCTGACGAACTAACCCAATAAAATTCCGTTGGCCTACGACGGACTCACGCTATCCGTTTGAAATTTCAAATTTTTAAAATTTTGAAAAATCCGTCAGAATTTCCATTGGAATCCGTCGATTTCCGTTGGAATTCTGCCGGCGTTTTAAATTTTTTTAAAAAAATTTTAAAACTATAATATCCAACTGTACAAACATTTTGCAATTTAACTAATGCACAATAAACTCTCATTATTGACAAAAATCGTATTCTTTCACAAAATATTAAAGTACAAAATTAAGAACAAATTTTCAACTTAACAAAACTAACATTAACGTAGCAAACTAATTATATAAGCTATCAAATTTATGAATTACATAATAACTAATTGTACAAATTATTAAATTCAACCTATATACTTAACTCACTATAAATTTGGGTACAAATTATACACATGAAAACGTTCTCAATAAGTCAGCGACAAATGACAGTGGAGTAGGCGACCATGGCAGGGTGGTGGCAAGCGGTGATGGGGCGATGACGACCGTTAATGATGCATTACTCTCTCTCTCTCTCTCTCTCTCTAGTTTGTGAAACGAGCAACGAAAAATGAAGCTTGGAGCGAAACTTATAGGAGAAATTCCGACGGAACATTCTATCAGAATAAAAAAGTGATTTTTTCCGACAGAATTCCGATGGATTTTTACGTTGGAATGTTTAACAAACAATGAATTTTCCCTCTATTCAGCCCGGGGCCAAAAAAATTTCGAATTTTTTAAAATATTTTCCGAGGGAATTCAGTTGAAAAATACGGCCATTGGAATTTTGGGAAATCTTCATATTCCGACGGACGTGTTTTCTATCAGAAAATTCTGTTAGAATAAGGCGAATTTTTAGACCCTTGGTCAAACATTGAAAAAATTATATTTTGGATCATCAAGGTTAGGACAAATAATTTCCCAGACCCACATTTTCTGATAAATATTTTTTAGTCTCTCCAACTTTGGATAAATATTTTTTGGGACCAAAGTTGACCAAAGTTGTCTTTTTAAAAATTGCATTAAGGATCCTAAGTTTCTTATATTTGCACATCTGACCCAAATCCTTAAAAACTTACTATCGAAAAATAAAAATTTGTGCATGTGGTTTTTGCTCATAAGTACTGCTCGACGCCCTCTTTCAAATGATATAAGAGCCACGTGAGCAAAAATAATTAAAATAATTAATCTAATTAATGATTAATTAACGTAATTAATTATGATTAACTGTGATTAATGCTACAATCATCACCTGCTTGCCCTGGACCAAATTATTCACATATTGTTTATTCACCGGAAGACCTTTCTCTTCTAGCACCTCAATTAAACTATATTATTGATATAGTTTTAGAATTAAAAGGCGAATTAGCTAAAATTAAGACCGAAGTCAAGGAGCTCAAGAAGCAATTATCGGTAAGTCACCTTTTTCTTGTTAATGAAGTAAGGCATAGTGGAAAATTTACTTCTAGTATTAGTACTCCATTTCAGCATAAATATCCTTTCCAAAACCAAAAAAACAAAAATCCTTTTCTTTTGCCCAATATGAAAATCCAAAAAGAATAGGAAAAAAATCAGGTGAAAAACCGGCTGGAAAACCAGAAGAAGAAGAAGAAGATGGAGTATATGCAATATACTCTTGAACAACTACAGAATATGTTCGAGAAAGGACAGAATGAAGAAAAATTGAACAAGATCATGGGCGTAATTAGTGATAAATATAATATTTTATCTGATAATAATACAGTGACTAATAATATTTTATTAGAAGAAGAAATATATCAACAGATGAGCCTCATTAAACTAGAAGATCTTGATATGTTACCTTTAGAAGAAATTAAAAGAAAATTAGATTAAAAAAAATGGTAAAATAACTGTTGAAAATGAGATTAATGAAATTGGAGAAGAACTCGATTTATATGTAACAGAGACCAATCTAGTTAACAATGTCATTCCTAAATCTGAAGAATTTGATGAAGCTTCTAGAAGAAATACTCATTTCTTGGGACCTAGGTACGTTCCAGCAGGAAGTACAAGTAATTTCTCCTTCGAGTTTATCCCAAGAAAAACCATGATCTATAGAAAAATTGGCCTTACTCTAATTAGCTAAAATGGATATATCTTAAACATTGATGGAGTCCGTAATAGAGAAGAAATATTTGAGCACTAGAAAAGAGGAATAAATGATATTGTAAACCTAAATCCTACATGGGCTGCAGCAAACTTCCTAAACTATATCGAATATAGCTTTTCTGGCACTGTAGCTGACTGTTATAATTCATTAACTGAAGATGATAAAAATACTTTAAGAATGATGGAAACACCAGATGTAATGTTTAAAATTTTACGCAAGGAAATTGAAACCGAATTTATCGGAGCTAAACTTAATTCCAAAGAAAGGTAAGAGAATGGCAAAGAAAGATTAATACAAAAAATAGCTCCCAGGTTCATACTATTTTATGAAATCTATTTTCAGGGCCCCGTGTTTTCAAAATAGATTATCAGGCCCCTTTTATTTTGTGGAAACTATTTTAAGGGTCTCAATTATTATTTGCGTTTTTTTTAGCTCCTAAACTTTTCATATTTGCATTTTAGCCCAAATCCTTAAAGACTTACTTTAGAAAAATTTAAAATTGTGTATGTGGTATTTTGCTCACTAGTAGAACTCGTCGTCCTCTTTTATATGGTATTAGAGCCACGTGACCAAAAATAATTGAGATAATTAAGTTAATTAATGATTAATTAAGCTAATTAACTTTGTTTAATGATGATTAATGTTTGAAATATCACCGGCTTGCCCTGGACCAAATTATTCTCACATTGTTCACTCACCGGAAGGACTTTCTCCTTTAGCACCACAATTAAACTATATCACTGATATAGTCTTAGAATTAAAAGCAGAATTACCTAAAATTAAGACTGAAGTAAAAGAGCTTAAGAAGTAGATATCTGTAATCCACCTTTCACTACTTAACGAAGTAAGGCATAGCAATAAAACCACTTCCAGTGTTAATACTCCTTTTCAGCATAAATATCATTTTCAAAACTCAAAAAATAAGATTCTATTTCATTTACATGAGATAAAAGTCTAAACAGAATTAGGTGAAAAATCAAGTAAAAAATCAGCTGAACAAGCAGAGAAAGAAGAAGAAGATGGATTATAAGCAATATACTCTTGATGAACTACAAAATATGTTCGACAAAGAGCAAAACCCAGAAGAATTAAATAAAATCATGAGCGCAATTAGTGATAAACATGATGTATTATCAGATAATAATGAAGAGACTAATAATGTCCAATTAGAAGAGGAAATATATTAGCAAATGAACCTTATTAAACTTGATGATCTTAATGCATTAATATTAGAAGAAATTAAATGAAAATTAGATTAAAAAATATGGTAAAATGGCTGCTGAGGATGAGATTAATGAAATTGGAGAAGAGATTGACTTATATGAAACAGAAACCAATCTCGTTAACAATGCAGTATCTAAGCCTGAAGAATTTGGTGAACCTTTTAGGAAAAATACTTATTTCTTAAGATCTAGATACGTTCCAGTAGGACGTACAATCAATTTTTCCTTTGGGTTTGTCCCAAGGAAAATCCCAACTTTCGAAGAAATTGGCCTTACTTCAATTAGTCAAACAGGATATATCTCAAACATTGATGGAGCCCGTAATAGAGAAGCAATATTTGAGCATTGGAAAAGAGGTATGAATCGTGTCTTAAACTTAAATACTACATGGACTGCTGCCAATTTCTTAATTTACATCGAACATAGCTTTTCTGGCACTGTAACTAACTGGTATGATTCATTAACTGAAGAAGGTAAAAATACCTTAAGAATGATGGAGATACCAGCTATAATGTTTAAAAGTTTATGTAAAGAAATTGAAACCGATTTCATTGGAGCTAAACTTAATTTCAAAGAAAAAGCAAAAGAATAGCAAAGAAAGATTAATAACATAGAATTATGGGATATGAAATATTTAGAAAATTATATTGCTGAATTTAGTCAATATTATTACAAAATTGGGCACAATGAAACCAATCTTGACATGTTTTATGACAAATTGCCATATCCCATAAATTTCATAATCAATGAAAAACACATTGCATATATGGAATGAGCAGATGTTATTGATACCCTTGACTCTAGAATCTCTTATCTAAGAAAATGGGTCAATGATCAATGTCCTAATCTCTAAAAGCAAAAGAAAATTAAGAAGCAATTCCTAACTTGATGGGATTCACCGCACCAATAGGGAAAAGAACGTAACAGAAGACGAAAAAGAAAATTTTATAAGAAAAAGAGCTTTAATAAGCAAAGGGGAGAGAAATATAAAAGAAAATATTATAACAAATCGAGTCTTAAAAAATGAAGATATTTTAGGAAAGCAGCTTACTGTCCAGCAGAGAAAAATAACTACAAATGGTGGGTATGCAGATAAGTAGGACACGATGCTAATGAGTGCAAAAATAGGAAGAATATCGAAACCTTAGGAAGCTTAGATTTTGTTGAGCTTAGTGAAGATGAGGCATTAGACCTAGCCCTAAGTAACAACAAAGGAATTGTTGAAATTATATTGGGCAATGAATATGAAGAAAGTAATTATGAAGAAACAAGTCATATGATGGAAAGTAGCTCGGTTAGCCTTGGTAATCTTCAAGGAGAAGAGTTTGATGTAGACGATGATCACGAGAAAGTCAAAGGAGATTGGGTTCTTCCCATAATCCAAAAAGACATGATTTATAAAAAAATCCATCTTTCAATTAAAAAGCAAATACATATGTGAAATGATGGAAGGAGATCTGGAGATTAAGGATTGTGAGTATGACATTGGACAAGTTAATCTCATTAATTGAAAAAATATCCTTAAGCATAATAAAGATAGAAAATATAGGTATATCTATGTCAGAAGTGTCCAAGTTCAAATCACTCCATTACACTACTATGGCAAGAATATTGATCTTTATACTTTACTCTGTGACATTAGGCATACCAAATTTAATAATCAAATTATCATAGGGATAAACACTAAGTTATGTGATGAGTCAGTAGGCTTCAATTGCCGACTAGGATATTATATGAATCTAAAAGATGAATTTGCTAAAAACTTCTTATCTCTTAAGATAAAAACAGTTGAAATGGATATGAAAAGAGAAGGATATCTTTTAAGGATATTTTGAAAAACTATCTATAAATTAGATAATACAATAGACCAAAAGACTAAGGTAACTATGATATAAGCAGAAAATTTTGAAAGCCCTACCCCTATGCAAAAGATCCAGAGGATTAAGTCTAATCCCCAGGAAATAAAAATTGATCGCTCATGAATATCTAGCTTTGCCAATCCTACAAAGATCAATAAAAAAATATAATAAAAATTGACGAGGATGGTAAAATCACCATAAAATCTCAATTACTAAGAAGCATGAGTACAAGGTCAGATTGGGGAGAAGGATCCTCATCAGCTAAAGAAGAGCTTAAAGAAGATGATACCATTAGCTTGGCTAATGAAATGAGTAGAATGAGTTTTGAAGCTATAAGACCTAGTGTAGATTGAATTATGAGCCTAGAAAGAAAGGTCATTGGGTATAAAACTAGAACTATTAGTGAACCAATTTATGAAGATGAATTACTCAAAAACATGACTATGGAAATATGCTATGAAGCTACCAATACAAATCAAAATAGCATCTATATCCTAATAACGGTATGTTTAGAGAGATATAATAAATATGAACTATGTGCTTGTTGTTCTGTATATTTTGGGAAAAGATCACTGTTTCCTAAGTTTATGTGGAAAAGAGCTAAACCTCCTTTACAAGCGAGGATAGCTGATAGTAGTATTATGAGTCAAAATGAAGCCATAGAAGGGTTAACCATATAATTAGGAGGAGTTCAATGCATTATACCAGTTCTATGGGCTACTGATCAACCTTCTCATGATATGATTATTAAAAATAATTTTCCAAAATTATATTCTCCATGCATGCAAAACATAAATCAGATAATATTCATAATTAATGGTCACTCTGTTCCTATTAAAAAATTAAGTATGACTTATACACATCAGAAGATTGAATTCACACACAGCCAGCGTGGTAAGAAGGTAATGCCAGCACATCGTGAAGTAGCATAACAATTTTATTAATTGAATTATCTATTAAAGAACAAATTGTTGAACGACAAGAGAAATTATGCAAAGAACTCTACTATGATAATTCTCTAAAATTTTAGGATAAAGATAAAACATTTGCTAAGATCACTTTATTAAATCCCAACACTATTATCCGAGTTAAACAAATGGTGTATACACACCAGGATATCCAAGAACTTGATAAACAAATTAAAGAACTATTGGATAAAGAATTAATCAGAAATAACAAGAGTCCTCACACCAACTCTACTTTCGTGGTAAGAAATCATGCTGAAGAAAAAAGAGGAAAAGCTAGAATAGTAATCAATTACAAAATGCTTAACGATAATACTGTCCTTGATGGCTACTATATTCCTAACAAAACAGTCCTTCTCAACAGAATTCACGGAGCCTCTTGGTTCTCGAAAATAGATTGCAAAAGCGGATATTAACAGATAAAAATGGATGAGGAAAGTATTCCTTTAACTGTATTTAGTGCCCCACAAGAACATTATGAATGGATGGTAATGCCATTTGATCTTAAAAATACGTCTCAAATATTTCAAAGAAGAATGGATAACATCTTCAAAGATCTTAATCACTATTGTCTAGTTTATATTGATGATATCCTTATCTTTTCCAAAACCATAGCACAGCACAGCAAAAAGATGATGTCTTAACTGTCATCCAAAGATACATTGATAATGGTATCATACTTGGAAAAAATAAATGTATTTATGCTGAACAAGAAATTGAGTTCTTAGACTTAGAGACAAAAGTTAGACAAATCATCCTACAAAAGCATATTCTGAAAAAAATAGAAGATTTTTCCAAAAAAATCAAAGATAGGAAGCAACTAGAAAGATTTCTTGGATGTCTTACCTATGCTTCAGATTTTATTGAAAATTTAGCTAAATTAAGAAAGTCATTGCAGCAAAAAACTCAAGAAAAAAGTAAATTGGACATGGACTATTCATGATACAAAAATTGTTCAAAATTTCAAAAAGGTGTGTAAAAATCTTCCTGTTCTTAATTTGCTTAATGAAAGAGATGATTTAGTTCTTGAAACAGATGTCAGCAATGAGCACTAGAATGCAGTACTCAAAATCAAGAAGGAGAAAAACTCTGCAAATATTGCAGTGGAAGTTTTAATAAGATAGAATGCAACTATCCGATAATGAAAACGAAAATTTTGAAGTCATAAGGGGAATTGAAAATTTTTTAATCTTTTTAGCTCCAAAGCCTTTTCTTATTCGGACTGATTGCAAAGGAATATTGGGTTTTGTGAAAAAGAATTTATCAAATATGCAAGCGCAAGGGCGACTTCTGCGTTGGCAATTATGGCTTAACCAGTTTTCCTTCCTTATTGAACATATACAGGGATCGAAGAAAGCTCTGACAGACAGTATATCTCGAGAACTTTCCAATGGTGATTATCAAAGCTGACTTCCTGCCAGAAAAGGAGGAATCCTTAATGAAATGCCATTCCTACTAGAACGGGTTACACCTTCTAGTAAAGTCCTTATTGATAACCTAGAATTCCATACAAAAAGAAGATTACGTTTTGGTCTACTTTCTACTACCTACCTAATAGCCTAAAGATTTTCCTTTCTAGAGTTATAAATTAGTTACCTTTAGTGTCCTTATGATATATGAGAAAAAATAAGTTCTTATATTCACGAAAAATAGTTCAATGAGTGGTATGCAACCTGCATCGACTTTTATCATCATTATTCCTATGATATTTGGGAGTATTGGAGTATAACGATCAATTTTTCCAGCAGATCTAGAGTTGGTGGTATTTATTTCCAAGCAAATTCATTATCTCTAAATGATCCGGCCTTTAAAGTCTGGAAATACGGGATGGTACTTTACTTCATAGAAATTCCAGATCCAAAATTCTCATTTTTCTCAACCTTCACTAAATTCCAGCAATGCGTGTTCAAAGGATCCATTGGATTCTCACATTTCCTGAGGGTCTAACAAAAATTCTAGTTCGCGGATGCCTAACTTTAGAGGTTTATATCGCTCTAATTGAATATGAAAATGGAAAAGCCAAACCAGCCCATTATCTTATCCAAATCATTGATTGCGATGATCTCAATGATCAATGACAAAATTGGATTCATGGAAATCCGATACATCTAGTTGCTAATCCTGCTTTATCAAGGATCATTGGATTTTTCAACATTTATCATCAATGTTGGGCATTAATCGAACAAAGAAAAATATTAATGCATTATGGAAACACTACTTTTGCCTATGATAGTGAGTTTAAAGACTACATGAAGGTGGATGGAGCAGTGTCAGAAGATCTCTTTTATTATCTCTTTGATGTTGGAGGTGAAAAATTCTTATCAGAAAAGGAGAAAAAAATATCTCCTTGAATTATTTGAAGAATGGGATCCAAAGCATCTTAAGTAAATTGATGAAGATTTTGATGATTATTCAGATAATGATGATCTGAAAAAAATAATTGGAGATGAAGGCATGCAAAATCTCAATAATGATGATAGTCTTGTCATCATTAAAAGTTCTGAAAAGTGGCTGCTCCATCATTATATTATCTTGAAAAGTGTCTGATTTATAAAATAAAGTAGTGTAACGTAGCTGTCAGTGTGTACTATAGCCATGTGAAAAAAATTAGCATGTACTGTAACTGTTAGGGCATCCTATGTACCCCCATCCCTTTTATAAATAGAGAGGTCGAGAGCTGAAAAGGGACATGGTCATTTGAGCATTCTTGAGCAAAAGAGAAGTCGGGTTTCTCCATTTCTCTATGAGCAAGCATCTCTAATGATCTTAGCTTAAGTCCCTCTTCAAAGCTTTCTATTGTAATATTTTCACTTTTAAACTTTCAATAAAAGAAGTTTCCCAGTAGGAAATGTGATCCAATTGAACCTTATGTCTTAAATATTATAATTTCTTGATTAAAGTCTCATTATTCTTTAAAAATATATAAAACTTAATTCGTGACTACGGTCCGAGGTAGAAAACAAAACGGATCTACGTTGTTCCTGATCTAAGGAAGGTGGAGTTGAGATTAGCAATCTCTGTAAATCGAAAGCTAGAGGAACGCTGGAGTTCAACACCCACTACGTTTAGGTAATGATCAAAACTCTCTAATTAAGTTTTAATTATTTTACGTTCGGGTAATGTCAAAACTCTCTAATTATGCTTTAGTTATTTTTTTAAGCATGGGGGGCCGTTAATCACAGAAAATATAATATTTATGATATAAGTAGTAGATTGTGATAATTAGTACCAGTAAAGTCATTATAAGAAATTTAAACAAAAATATAAGGTTAGTTTTACTAAAAAGTACAAAAATTGAGTATTTGCATGTACAACCTCATTTTGGGAAAAAGTTGCAAATTCAGAAAGTTCAAGAACTAAGTTGCAAAGAAAACTGCACCCAATAACTATTTCGTAAAAACATTGGCCCCAATAAGTTTACCCAAAATAGTAGGTACTTAAAAATATATTTTAAAAATAGGGGGCCCTAGAAATTGTTTTTATATAATAGTACGTACCCCAGGGTCATAAATTGAGATTAATAACATAGAATTATGGGATATGAGATATATAGAAAATTATATTACTGAATTTAGCCAGTATTATTACAAAGTTGGGCATATGAAACCAATCTTGGTATGTTCTATGACAAATTGTCATATCCTATAAATTCCATAACTAATAAAAAATACATTGCATATTTAGAACGAGCAGATGTCATTGATACCCTCGATTCGAGAATTTCTTATCTAAGAAAATGCGTCAATAATCAATGTCTTGATCTTCACAAGTAAAAGAAAATTAAGAAGCAATACCTGCTGGGAAGCCTCACCAATGGGGAAAGGAATCTGATAAGCGAAGGAAAAGAAAATTTTACAAGAAAAAGAGTTTTAACAAGCAAAGGGGTGAGAAATATAGAAGAAAATATTATACCAAACCTGGTCCTAAAAAATGTAGATTTTTTAGGAAAACTGCTTATTGCCCAGCAGTAAAAAACAACTGTAAATGTTGGACATGCGGAGAAGTAGGGCATTATGCTAATAAATGCAAAAATAGGAAGAATAATAAGCTTATCGAAACCTTGGGAAGCCTAGATTATATTGAGCTTAGTGAAGACGAGGCATTAGACCTGACTCTAAGTAACAACAAAGGGATTGTTAAAATTATAATGGACAACGAATATGAAGAAAGTAATTATGAAGAAACAAGTCATATGATGGGAAGTGGCTCAATTAGTCTTTGTGATCTTCAAGGAGAAGAGTATGTTGTAGACAATGATAATGAACAAGTCAAAGGAGATTGGGTTCTTCCCATAATCTAGAAAGATATGATCTATAAAAAATTCATCTTTCAATTAAAAAGCAAACACGTATGTAAAATGATGGAAGGAGATCTAAAAATCAAATATTGTGAGTATGATGTGGGAGAAGTTAGTCTCATCAATTGGGAAAACATCCTTAAACATAGCAAAGATGGAAGGTATAGATATATCCATGTTGGAAGTGTCCAAGTTCAAATTACTCCATTATAATATTATGGTAAATATATTGATCTCTATGCTTTGCTCTGTGATATTAGGCATACCAAGTTCAATAATCAAGTTATCACAGGAATAAAGACTAACTTATGTAATAGACCTCCAGGGTTCAATTGTAGACCTGGATATTCTGTGAGCCTAAAAGATGAGTTTGCTAAAAACTTCCTATTCCTTAAGATAAAAACAGTTAGAATGGACATAAAAAGAGGAGGATATCTATTAAGGGCAGCCCAGTGCACAAGCATCCCGTGTTCACACAGGGTCCGGGGAAGGGTCGCACCCCAATGGGTAAATTGTAGGCAGCCTAACCTGACTTTGTCAATGGCTGATTCCACGGCTCGAACCCGTGACCTTTTGGTCACACGGAGACAACCTTACTATTACTCCAAGGCTCCCCTTCGAGGATATCTATTAAGGATATTCTAAAAAGTTATCTACAAATTGGATAACACTATATATCCAAAGACTAAGGTCACTATTATAGAGCTAGAAAAATTTGAGAGCCCTACCCCTATGCAAAAAATCCAGAGGATTAAATCCAATCCACAAGAGATAAAGATTGATCGTTCATGAATTCGCCAATCCTACAAAGATCAATAAGAAAAATATAATAAAAATCGATGCAGAAGGCAAAATCACTATTAAACCCCAATTATTAAGAAGCATGAGTACAAGATCAGATTAAGGAGAAGGATCTTCATCAGCTAAAGAAGAACTTAAAGTAGATGATACAATTAGCATGACTAGTGAAATGAGTAGAATGAGTTTCGAAACCGCAAGACCCAGCGTAGATCGAAGTATGAGTTTAGAAAGAAAGGACATTGAGTACAAACTAAAACTGTTAGTGAATCGATCTATGAGGATGAATTAGTCAAAAACATAACTATGAAGATACACTATGAAGCTACCAATACAAATCCTAATAGCATTTATATCCCAATAAAGGTCTCTTTAGAAGGATGTAATAAATATGAGTTGTGTACTTACATAGATAGTGGTTATTCTGTATGCTTTGGGAAAAGATCATTATTTCTAGTGTTTATGTGAAAAAAAGCTAAAAATTCTTTACAAGTAAGGATAGTAGATAATAATATTATGAGTCATAATGAAGTAATAGAAGGATTATTCATAGAATTAGGAGGAGTTCAATGCATTATACCACTTTTATAGACTACTGACCAACCCTCTCATGATATGATTATTGAAAATAATTTTTAAAGATTATATTCTCAATGCACCCAAATCATAACCCAAATAATATTTACAATTAATAGTTACTCAGTTCCTATTGAAAAATTAAGTAAGGCTTACACTTATCAGGGAATTGAATTTACACGCAGCGTGGTGAGAAGATAATACCTTCACAGTGAGAGGTAGCACTAACAATCTCATTGTTTGAGTTATCTATTAAAAAGTAGATTATTGAACAGCAAGAAAATTTACGTAAACAACTCTACTCTGATAATCCTCTAAAATTTTGGGATAAAGATAAAATATTTACTAAAATCACTTTATTAAATCCTAACACTATTATCCGAGTTAGACAAATGGTGTATACATACGAGAATATTCAAGAATTTGATAAATAAATTAAAGAACTTCTGAATAAAGGATTAATCAGGAATAGTAAGAGTCTTCACACCAGTCCCGTTTTCATGGTAAGAAATCATGCAGAAGAAAAAAAAGAGGAAAGTCAAGAATTTATAAAAAACTTAATGATAATACTGTCTTTGATGGGTATCATATTCCTAACAAAACTATCTTTTTCAATAGAATTCAAGGAGCCTCTTAGTTCTCAAAAATGCATTGCAAAAGTGGTTATTGACATATTAAAATCAATAAGGAAAATATTTCTTTAATTACATTTAGTGCACCATAAGGACATTTGAATAGATAGTAATGCCATTTGACCTTAAAAATACACCTCAAATATTTCAAGAAAGAATGGATAACATCTTCAAAGATCTTAATCATTGTTGTTTAGTTTATATTGACGATATTTTTGTCTTTTCCAAAACCATAGAATAGTACAAAGAGAATGTCTTAGCGATCACCCAGAGATGCATTGATCATGGTATCATGCTTGGTAAAAACAAATGCATTTATGCTGAATAGGAAATTGAGTTTTTAGGCTTAGAGATAAAAGTTGGGCAAATCATCCTACAAAAACATATTATGGAAAAAATAGAAAATTTTTCTAAAAAAATCGAAGATAGGAAGCAACTAGAAAGGTTCCTTGGATGCCTAACCTATGCTTCAGATTTCATTAAAGATTTAGCTAAACTAAGAAAGTCATTATAGCAGAAACTCAAGAAAGAAGTAAGTTGGACCTGGACCATTAATGATACAAAGATAATTTAGAATTTTAAAAAGATATGTAAAAATCTTCATGTTCTTAATTTGCCTAATGAAGAAGATAATTTAGTTCTTGAGACAGATGCCAGCAATGAGCATTGGAGCGCAATACTCAAAATTAAAGAAGGAGAAAAACTCTGCAAATATTGCAATGGAAGCTTTAATAAGGCAGAATGCAACTATCCCATGATGGAAAAAGAAATACTTGTAGTCATAAAGGGAACTGAAAAGTTCTTAATCTTTTTAGCGCCAAAACCTTTCCTTATTCGAACTGATTGTAAAGGAATACTTGGTCTTGTAAAAAAGAATTTATCAAATATGTACCTGCAAGGGCGACTCCTGTGTCGGTAATTATCGCTTTACCAATTTTTCTTCTCCATTGAACATAAACAGGGATCGAAAAACTCTCTGACAGACAGTCTAAGTCGAGAACTTGCCAATGGTGATCATCAAAACTGACCTCCTGTCAGAAAAAGAGGAAATCCATAATGAAATGCCATTTCTACTAGAACGGGTTACGCCTTCTATTAAAGTCCTTATTGATAACGTGGAATTCCATACAAAAAGTAAATCACGTTTTGGTCTACTTTCTACTACCTACCTAATAGCCCAAAGATGTTACCTTCTAGAGTTACAAATTAGTTACCTTCAGTGTCCTTATAATATCCAAGAAAAATAAGTTCTCATGTTCAAGAAAATAGTTCAATGAGTGGTATGCAGGCTACATCGACTTTTATCATCATTATTCCTATAACGCCCCCAATTCCTAATGCCTGATTAGTCTAACCTAATTACTCCTAAATTATTGATTAGCAGCGGAAATCTTTTGGTTGGAGGCATTACCACCGTCCCGTAATGGAACAAGATTAACTGAAACTACGGGTGTCATTGTGTTGTCCACTTAATCGCCCGATGACAAAATTCGAATAACATACATTCAACCATTTATATAAGTCGTGATGCACATGCGAACTCAATATATGATTACAATTTACTAGCAATTTGCGATATTCAAAAAAATACACAATCCTCAGATACTTAAGATGCTAGCCTATTAATCGCTGTGAGCGCTTGACTAGCGAAACCCCAGCAAAAAGAATTTGAAATCTACTTCAGTTCTTGCTATTCTCTGGCTTGCCAGGAGGACTGCTTACTGATCCCTTACCTAAAACAGAAAACATAAAAACATTCAAAATATGAGCCGAAGCTCATCACGCACATTCCTATGCAGTAAAATAAGTTTTAAGTTAAATTAGTTAGGCGGCTGCATTTCAAAACATTTTGTTTGGCAAACAGGAGAGAGAGAATGTATGAGTAAAACTGATTTACAGGTTATTATCTGGAAGTGGACCCCTGTTGACGTCTGCAGCGATCTTGAGATAGGTGCACAGCTCTCAGGCCGATCGGAGAGCCTAAGTTGCAGCCGCGCGGGTAAATTAAAGGGCATAAGCCCTGATGATTGATAATTGATGGGGCCACTTGATTATGTGACAAAACGTTGCATAAAATGATTCATTATATGATTATCATATTGATTTTGCATAATTTGAGAAACATTTGAGTTTTCGAAGAGCACAGACAATGTACGTACCTGGTCTTTGAAAATTTATCTCCGTTTTATCGAAAATTGCTTGCTGACAGCTTGAAGCGACCACGGTGCCTTATTTCTGCTCCAAAAATGTTATTTCCTTGATTAGTGAGAGGTTTGGAAGTTTTATTAAATTTCTTGATTTATTACATGATTTAGACCCTCTTGAATTCCTTTTCTATTATGACTGTAGCCACTATGATTAATTCACTTGGATTCCATTTTATTTTGTTTTTGTTTCTCTTCCTCCAACGACTGATGATATTTTAATGCGTATAATACTGACATACTAGTATGATTTATCTTGAGTTCATTATTAATGATGTCATCGATCATTATTATTGTTAACATTGTCATTATCGTTGTTACCATTATTATTACCATTATTATTATTATTATTATTATTGTGATTATTATTATTATTATTATTATTATTATTATTATTATTATTATTATTATTATTATTATTATTATTATTATTGTCGTCATTATCCTTATTATTATCATGGTTATATTTATCGCTATTGATCACGACTATGGGAATGGACAATTAGTCATGACGCGGCGTGGTGACAATATGGGCTTGGTTTTGAGTACAATCCGAAAGGTAGACTTGACAACTAACCCACAACATATATTCCCAAAATGCCTCTTACATGTATACGCTCGTCTAATTAGCATAATTTCATATTCAAACACTAATGAAGCAACATAAATAAAAAATAAACATAATTAAACTAAACATTTTCAAGGAACTTTAATCACCGTACCCGGGGTTACACATACATTTCTAACATATATATAACCCATTAACCCCATTCATTTGTAATTAATATTAATCTAAACACAATTGGAGCAATATGAATAGCTTATTTTCTTAGCTAAATCACAACCTCTTTACCTTACTTATCAACCCATGACAACACACAAATCCAAACTAAACTCTCATTACATTTTGCTTAACCACCAAATAACCCAAAATAAACCTCGTATCTTTATTACAATTACAACCCTAATTACTTAATTGTGATCAAAATATAACACTCACATTACCAAAACATAAATCTCATATTAACCTTATATACATGTACATATTCTCCTCCATTTAAGCATCATTCAACTAACTTGAACATTAACAACTTGTATAATTAACTTGAACCTCACCCAAGACATAACCCTAATCATTAACCCATGATTAAAACATTACAAGCATACCTCATATATATAATCCACAAATTTCCTTAAATTTTTCATGAACCAAGCTAATTATCATCAAATCATCATAATCAAATTAAAATTCAAGCATTCCCTTCAACCCCCATTCATCACTTCCTCAATTTGTAACTCAATCCACACATCAAAATAACTTAAGAATTTTACTTACACCATTTACTATCAAGATTCTTGCATTAAAGATCAAAATTGGATTAAGTGGAGGTCATGGTACTCACCTCTCAACCCACTAAACCAATCAAAATATTTCAAAGGAAAGGAAAGGGGGCCGGCTGGAGGCGGCGCGGGGCGGTGGGACGCGGCGGCGGTGGTCGCTGGTGAAGAGCAGCCGGCGGACGGCGGTGGAACACGACAAAGGGGACGAACAGGGCAGCAAAACAGGGGTGGGAGGTCGGGGTTTTTAGCAGAGGGCAGAGAGAGAATCGGGGGAGGTTTTAGATTTTGTTTCATTTAGCTTAACTTAATTCACTTAGTTATCTAATTTAAGAAATTTTTTTGGTTATTCTTTTTCTTTTTTTCTTTTTACCCCTTTTATTTCATGACACATGCCCCCTTTTTCTAGATTTATCCCATAATTATCCCATCCCCTTTTATTTATTTATTTATTTATTTTACTACATTCATTACATATATACATATGTATATATGTTTTTAGACATGATTATATATATGTTTATATATCTATATAGTTGAAGTAGTAATTTTAGTTAGAATTTATAAATTTAAATTTCACATCCTTGAGGTATAAATTTGGGAGAAGACATTCGCATTTCCTTTTTATTATTATTACTAAATTTGTTCATTTATTCTTATTATTATTACCTCATAAATTAGTCCTTCAACAATTAGGCTCTTTTATTTAATTTATTTATCTATTTATTGATATTACTATGCAGGCATTCAAATATTTAATCGAACTTGAAAGAATTATTGAAGGAGCACTACAATGTTCATTTCGAGGCCACGTCGTCGTTTTAACCTGCGAAGTACAAATATATATATATATATTTACACATAAAATGATAAATTGAAATGCAACCCCCAATTTAATTAGTTTGTGATTAGGGTAGTTTGAAGGAATTAACAAGAATTTTAGATTTGGGCCGTTACGGCCTTCCCCCCTTAAAATAAGTTTCATCCTCGAAACTTGCAGTTTGAAAGAAGCATTGTCTGTACCTCAAATAGATATGGATATTTGCTTTTCATGTCCTCCTCGATTTCCCATGTAGCCTCAGAAGAGTTATGATTGGCCCATAGAACCTTAACCAGGGGAATGCTTTTGTTCCGAAGTTGCTTAAGCCTATAGTCTAATATTTACACAGCATGTTCCTCCTATATTAGGTTCTCAGCAATTTCCACTGGCTCTGTTTTGATGATATGATTCGGATCTGGAACATAGTTTCGGAGCTATGAAATATGAAAAACGTTGTGCACATGCTCAAGTTCTGTGGGTAAATCCAATCTGTAAGCCACGGGGTTTAGTTTCTCGAGAATTGCATGAGGCCCGATATACCTAGGGCTTAATTTGCCCCTGAGGTTGAACCTCCTGACTCCTTTAACTGGGGACACTTTTAAAAATACCTTATCTCCCACTTGAAACTCTAATGGTCTTCTCCTTCTGTCTGCATAACTTTTTTGTCTGCTCTGGGCTGCTTTGATATGTTCTTGAATTTTCCTTATCATTTCAGTGGTTTCTTGTATCAGCTCAGGCCCTAAGGTTAATGCCTCGCCAAGCTCACTCCACCACGATGGAGTTCTGCATTTCCTCCCATGTAATGCTTCAAAAGGGGCCATTTTAATGGTGGATTGATAACTATTATTGTAGGAGAACTCCACCAATGGTAGATAGTCTTCCCACTTTCCTTGGAAGTCAAGCACACATGCCCTAAGCATATCTTCCAGGATTTGATTTGCCCTCTCAGTTTATCCGCCGGTCTCAAGATGATATGAGCTACTAAAATTCAACTTAGTGCCAAAAGCCTTTTGCAAAGCTTGCCAAAATCGAGCCTGAAACCTTTGATCTCGATCCGACACTATATCCTTTGGTATGCCATGCAGTCGAACCATCTTTTTTCATATACAACTGTGCTAGTCTCTCTACGCTCCAAGTGTCATGCATGGATATAAAATGAGCAGATTTGGTAAGTCTATCCACGATGACCCAAATAGCATTTTTCCTGGAAGCAGAGAGGGGCAACCCCATAATAAAATCCATAGAGATTGAATCCTATTTCTGGGTAGGAATTTCTAAAGGTCTCAATTCGCCTACAGGGCGCTAGTGTTCAGCTTTCATCTTTTGACACGTCAAATACTTATTAACATACTCTGCAATATCTCTTTTCATGTTTTCTCACCAGAAAAATTGTCTCAGATCCCTATACATTTTTGTTCCTCCTGAGTGTACCAAGCATCGAGTGTTATGAGCTTCCTCTAAAATACTTCTCTTCAACTCCTCTTTATTGGGCACGCATAGTCTGTTCTGAAATCTTAAGGTTCCATCTTCATATATTACAAAACCAGGCGATTTTCCCTGTGTAACATTGCACCTGAGTTTTTCAAGCTTTGCATCATCCTTTTGACTTGCCTTAATTTCTTCTATTATAGAAGGTTGCACCTCGAGTGCTGTTAATAACCCATTTGTGTTTCCCGGTAGCACAAACTCTATACCTACGGTTTCAAGGTCTCTTAATAAGCTAGGTTGTGTATTTATCATCGTGTTTAACCCATGTTAGGTCTTCCTACTAAGGGCATCAGCTACAACATTTGCCTTCCTGAGATGATATTGAATTTGCAAGTCATAATCCTTTAGTAACTCCAACCATTCATTGTTGCCTTAAATTAATCTCTTTCTGAGTAAAGACATACTTTAGGCTTTGGTGATTACTGTAAATCTTGCATGGCACTCCATATAGGTAGTGTCGCCAGGTTTTTAAGCAAAAACTACTGCAGCTAATTCTAAATTATGAGTGGGATAGTTCTTCTCATAAGGCTTGAGTTACGTAGAGGCGTAGGCTATTACCTTGCCATCCTGCATTAAGACACAGCCTAATCCGTTCTTAGAAGCATTATTATAAATAGTGTACTCTTTTCCTTCTCCAGGCAAGGTAAGGATAGGCGCTGTTGTTAAACGTTTCTTCAGTTCTTGAAATGCATCTTCACATTTGTCTGACCACTCAAATTTAGTGGTTTTCTTCAACAGGTTGGTGAGCGGAGATGCAATCTTCGAGAAATCTTTCACGAACCTTCTATAATATCCTGCTAGACCCAGAAAATTTTTTACTTTCGTCACATTGTAGGGTCTAGGCCATTCAATCACCGCATTTATCTTCTGAGGATCAACTTTGATTCCTTCCTTAGTAACTATATGCCCGAAAAATGTCACTTTGGGCAGCCAAAACTCACACTTTTTCAGTTTGGCATATAACTGATGTTCCCTCAAGGTTTGTAACACAGTCCTCAAATAATTCGCATGTTTCTCCTTGTCCTTGGAGTATATCAGAATGTCGTCTATGAAGACCACCACAAATTTATCCATGTAAGGCCTGAAAACTCTATTCATGAGATCCATGAATGCAGCAGGAGCATTTGTTAGCTCAAAAGGCATCACAGTAAACTCATAGTGGCCATATCTAGTCCTGAAGGCCGTTTTAGGAATATCCTCCGGCTTAATTCTAAGCTAGTGATAGCCAAACCTCAAATTAATTTTTGAAAATACCTCAACTCCTTATAACTGATCAAACAGATCATCTATCCGAGGCAAAGGATACTTATTCTTAATGGTTATTTTATTCAACTCTCGATAATCTATACACAATTTTAAGGTTCCATCCTTTTTTTTCACAAACAACACTGGAGCTCCCCATGGTGAAACACTTGGCCTAATAAATCCATTTTGCAATAACTCGTTCAACTGAGTTTCTAACTCCTTGAGTTCAGTTGGTGCCATTCTATATGGGACTTTTGAAATGGGTTGTGCACTAGGAATTAACTCAATCTCAAAATCAATTTTCCTTTGAGGAGGCAGGCCCGGTAGCTCCTCAGGAAAAACATCAAGAAACTCACACACTACCGGAATGTCTTCTATTTTTATCTCCTCTTCTTTAACCTCAGTGACATCTTGCCTTCATGATTGAAATTATAGAACGCTCCTTCCTAACTCTCTCCCCATAAAAACATACTTCCCAACATTTTGCGTCCCTTAAAGTGACCTTAAGGCCGTTACAGTCTAAGTTCGCCCTATAAACAGTCAACCAGTCTATTTCCAAGGTTATATCAAATTTCGACATATCAAATTGAATCAAATTCCCAGTAACTCATGCTCAGCTATTATAATAGGAACATGCTTGTAAACGACAAGACATTCTATCGCTTGCCTATTTGGCAAACTAATTCTATAATTCGCCCACTCCTTATTTTGTGTCAAATTCAATTGTAATGCAGCTTGAGTGGATATAAATGAATGAGTTGCCCCCGAGTCAAATAAAACACAGAATGGTTTTGAATTTAAAAAGAAAGTTCCAGTGACAACCGTACCGGAAACTGTAACTTCCTTTTTGCTCATTATATAGGCTCATCCTGCTGTTTGGGGCTTCGAGGGCAGGTTCCTTTGATGTGGAGGTGGTACAGACTTTGCAACTTCCTTTTCCACAGCCTTTTCTTTTCTGGGGCATTTAGCAATTGAATGGTCTGGGCTTCCACACCACATGCATTTATTAGTACCTACACGGCACTCAGCTGTTGTATGGTTCGTCCGCCCATACTTGGCACAAGGCCCTTTTGATGCCACTGGACCACTCTTGTCAGGGCTAGCAGTAGGTTTCTTCTGCGCAACACTCTCACTTGACGCACCGCGATCATTCCACTTCCTCTTCTGGTTTCCTAGATTCAAAGCCCTTAACTCACCCTTCACTCTCTACACCTCAGCAGCTCTTTCATACAGCTCTTGGTAAGTTTCCTGCCAATTGATTTCAAATATAAAAGGCTAAACCTTCCTCAAACCTTCTCATTTTTAACCTTTCGGTTGCAACAAAATCTGGAACGAACCTTGATAACTCCAAAAACTTCTAGGCATATTGCATTACTGTCATATTCCACTCATCTTTAACTCCATAAATTCTTTCTCCTTTTGTCATTAGACTGTGATTGGATAGAACTTAGCCCTAAGTTCCTGAAGAAATTTAGCCCAAGTGAGTTCGGGTCCCTGTAATTTATCTTTCATGGTACTCCACTAAATGTCTGCTTCACCAGTCAAATAGAAAGTCCTTATATTTACTTTTTTCTCTTCAGGCACCGCAATTATTGCAAATATCTTTTCCATTCCCCTAATCCAGTCCTCTAGCTCTATAGGGTCAAGGTTTCCATCATAAACCTTAGGGTTGCGTCGAGCAACCCTATCAGCTAATTTGTCAAACTTTGAAGAGTTTTCTGGCGGTACAGGGGGTGTAGGGGATCCAGGAGGGATCCTTTTCATCAGCTCAATTACTAGATTCTTCCAATAATTCAGGTCCTCTATACTGCTAGACACTTCCAAGGCCACTGTTGGGTCTCCACTAGGGTCCTGCTGAGGCTCCTCATTTGCCCGATTACTTGAACCTTGAGGTTCATCTTCCTTACTATTCTGATTATCGTTCACAGGCCCTGACATACTGTAATACTAGATCACATAAGCAAAATTTATTATCTCAATTTGTATAACATTATCATAAAACAGACATCATTTAGTATCAAATCCAATTTAGCTCAAACATCGCCTTTATTCTCAATTTGCATAACATTATCATTAAGCAGTAATCATTCAGAGTCAAAATTCTATTTAACACATACATTGCCTTTATTACATGTGCATGTACATACATATGCATAGGGAAAGTTTATACAAAGTCAAAAGAATATTATAGTACTTCACGATAACCTCCCCCGCCTCCTAACTGAGGCTCCTAACCTAGCCTTTTACCCTAATCACTAACTGAAGTTGCCTTACTAAGTCAAATCTGCCCCGAACCCAAAAAGAAAAGGCGGGCACCTCGTCACAGCTGGTTAAATTAGCCTACCTATATACATCATATATACATGTCATGAACAAAAGAATATCACACTATACCAGCTGCCTGAAACAAAATAACCACACCAGGCCTAACCCATCAGCAGGGGTA
The DNA here is from genome assembly GCA_029747015.1 of Carnegiea gigantea. Taxonomy (NCBI): domain Eukaryota; kingdom Viridiplantae; phylum Streptophyta; class Magnoliopsida; order Caryophyllales; family Cactaceae; genus Carnegiea; species Carnegiea gigantea. The sequence goes on along the minus strand of JAKOGI010000104.1, from coordinate 827,842 downwards.
GGGTCATGCCTAACGATCCCGTGAGCGATCATAATCAAGGTCGGAGGAATCATCGTCCTCCTCTCCTGAGTCGCTGTCAAAATCCTGCATCTCCAAGTCCTCGTCCTTAGGATCACCCTGGTGACCCCCTAGCCCCTCCTCTAAGGGCTCATTCTCTCCTACCTTCTCCTCTGGCTCCTTAAGCTCCATCACTCCCTCATGCTCCATCTCACCCTCATCAAAACTCACCTCTATGAGCTCTGGAGAACTCAGCACCTCCTCAACTATATGGACCTCATCCCCTGAGCCAGCCTGCAGAGAAGCAGGTGGTGACTGAATGGGAGGCTACACGGAGGCTACGGGGCGGTGGCCCCTGGACCGGTAGGGGTGGGGGTGGAATGATAGGTGGGTGCACATCAAGGACAGAAAAAATGCATGGGAGGATATCATAAGAGATGCCTCTCAGGTTAAACTCCTCTCGTAGCGATAGTTCTCTAGTAATCACATCCCAAGCCCCAAAGATCTGAAACTGCTTTGCATCAGGCCCTGGGTCTCCAGTAGCCATAAAGTCATGGTATCGTAATCTGAACTCTTGCCAGGGCGCAACGAGGGGTAGGGACCATAACAGTTTGTGTGCACGGGCCAACATGTCGTGAAATTCAAAAAATGGGTCCTCCTGCATATGGGCCGCCATGGCCGCATGTAGAGTAGAGATGTGAGTGGCTACTGAGGTCTGCGGTGCCATGTGAATGTTATACGAGTCTGCTGGAACTCCTGGATGAGCCATCTAAACATGAAAATAACAGAAAGAAGGTATAAGCCACATTTAGACATAGATTTCCCTTAAAGAACCTCAATTTACTTATGTTATTCTCTCAAACACATACATGCTAGTTTTTGAACGCCCTATGCTCACAGTGATTTGCAAACCAGGCTCTGATACCACTACTGTAACGTCCCCAATTCCTAATGCCTGATTAACCTAACCTAATTACTCCTAAATTATTAATTAGCAGCGGAAGTCTTTCGGTTGGAGGCATTGCTGTCGTCCCGTAATGGAACAAGGCTAACTAAAACTATAGGTATCATTGTGTTGCCCATTTAATTGCCCGACTCACGATAAAATTGGAATAACATACATTCAACCATTTATATAAGTCATGATGCACCTGCAAACTCAATGTACAATTACATTTTACTAGCAATTTGCGATATTCAAAAGAATACACAATCCTTAGATACTTAAGGTACTAGCCTATGAATTACTGTAAGCTCCTGGCTAGCGAAACCCCAGCAAAAAGAATTTGAACTCTACTTCACTTCTTGCTATTCTCTGGCTTGCCAGAAGGACTGTTCACTGATCTCTTACCTAAAATAGAAAACATAAAAACATTCAAAATATGAGCCGAAGCTCAGCACGCACATTCCTATGTACTAAAATAAGTTTTGAGTTAAATTAGTTGGGCGCCCGCATTTCAAAACATTTTGTTTGGTAAACAGAAGAGAGAGAATGTATGAGTAAAACTGATTTGCAGGTTATTATCTGGAAGTAGACCTCTGTTGACGTCTGCAGTGATCTTGAGATAGGTGCACACCTCCCAGGCCGATCGGAGAGCCTAAGTTGCAGCCGCGCAGGTAAATTGAAGGGTATAAGTCCTGATGATTGATAATTGATGGGGCCACTTGATTATGTGACAAAACATTGCATAAAATGATTCATTATATGATTATCATATTGATTTTGCATAGTTTGAGAAACATGTGAGTTTTCGAAGAGCACAGGCAATGTACGTACCTGGTCTTTGAAAATCTCTCTCTGTTTTATCGAAAATTGCTTGCTGACAGCTTGAAGCAACCACGGTGCCTTACTTCTGCTCCAAAGATGTTATTTCCTTGATTAGTAAGAGGTTTGGAAGTTTTATTAAATTTCTTGATTTATTACATGATTTAGACCCTCTTGAATTCTTTTTCTATTATGACTGTAGCCACTATGATTAATTCACTTGGATTCCATTTTATTTTGTTTTTGTTTCTCTTCCTCCAACGACTGATGATATTTTAATGCGTATAATACTGACATACTAGTATGATTTATCTTGAGTTCATTATTAATGACGTCATCGATCATTATTATTGTTAACATTGTCATTATCGTTGTTACCATTATTATTACCATCATTATTATTATTATTATTATTATGATTATTATTATTATTATTATTATTATTATTATTATTATTATTATTATTATTGTGATTATTATTATTATTATTATTACTATTATTATTATCATCATCATCATCATCATCATTATCCTTATTATTATCATGGTTATATTTATCGCTATTGATCACGACTATGGGAATGGACAATTAGTCATGACGTGGCGTGGTGACAATATGAGCTTGCTTTTGAGTACAATCCGAAAGGTAGACTTGACAACTAACCCACAACATACATTCCCAAAACGCCTCTTACGTGTATACGCTCGTCTAATTGGCATAATTTCTTATTCAAGCACTAATGAAGCAACATAAATAAAAAATAAACATAATTAAACTAAATATTTTCAAGGAACTTTAATCACCGAACCCGAGGTTGCACATACATTTCCAACACATGTATAACCCATTAACCCCATTCATTTGTAATTAATATTAATCTAAACATAATTGGAGCAACATGAATAGCTTATTTTCTTAGCTAAATCACAACCCCTTTACCTTACTTATCAACCCATGACAACACACATATCCAAACTAAACTCTCATTACATTTTACTTAACCACCAAATAACCCAAAATAAACCTTGTATCTTTATTTCAATTACAACCCCTAATTACTTAATTGTGATCAAAATATAACATTCACATTACCAAAACATAACTCTCACACTAACCTTATATACATGTACATATTCTCCTCTATTTAAGCATCATTCAACTCACTTGAACATTAATAACTTGCATAATTAACTTGAACCTCACCCAAGACATAACCCTAATCATCAACCCATAATTAAAACATTACAAGCATACCTCATATATATAATTCACAAATTTCCTTAAATTTTTCATGAACCAAACTAACTATCATCAAATCATCATAATCAAATTAAAATTCAAGCATTCCCTTCAACCCCCATTCATCATCACTTCCTCAATCTGTAACTCAATCCACCCATCAAAATAACTTAAGAATTTTACAAATAAATACCCATCAATGATATTTACACCATTTACTATCAAGATTTTTAGCATAAAAGATCAAAATTGGATTAAGTGGGGGTTAGGGTTCTCACCTCTCAGCCCATCAAATCAATCAAAACACTCCAAAGGAAGGGAAAGGGGCCGGCTGGAGGTGGCACGGGGCGGTGGGACTCAGCGGCGATGAAGAGTAGCTGGCGAACGGCGGTGGAACACAGCAGAGAGGACGAACAGGGCAGCAAAACAGGGGTTGGGGGGTCAGGGTTTCTGGCTGAGGGCAGAGACAGAATCAGGGGGGTTTAGTTTATGTTTTATTTGGCTTAACTTAATTCACTTAGTTATCTAATTTAAGAAATTTTTTTGGTTACTCTCTCTTTTTTTCTTTTTACCCCTTTTATTTCACGACACATGCCCCCTTTTTCTAGATTTATCCCATAATTATCCCATTCGCATTTATTTATTTATTTTACTACATTCATTACATATATACATATGTATATATGTTTTTAGACATGATTATATATATGTTTATATATATATATATAGTTGAAGTAGTAATTTTAACTAGAATTTATAAATTTAAATTTCACATCCTTGAGATATAAATTTGGGAGAAGACATTCTCATTGCCTTTTTATTATTATTACTATATTTGTTCAATTATTCTTATTATTATTGCCTCACAAATTAGTCCTTTAACAATTAGGCTCTTTTATTTAATTTATTTATCTATTTATTGATATTACTATGCGGGCATTCAAATATTTACTCTAACTTGAAAGAATTGTTAAAGGAGTACTACAATGTTCATTTCGAGGCCACGTCGTCGTTTCAACCTGTGATGCACAAATATATGTATATACACACACATAATGATAAATTGAAATGCGGTGCCCAACTTAATTAGTTTGTGATTAGGGTACTTTGAAATAATTAACAAGAATTTTAGGTTCGGGCCGTTACAATTCCTATGATATCTTGGAGTCTTAGAGTACAATGATCTATTTTCCCAACAGATCTGGAGTTGATGGTATTTGTTTCCCAACAAATTCATTATTTTCAAATGATCCTGTCTTTAAAGTCTGAAAATACGGGATGGTATTTTACTTCACAGAAATCCCAAATCCAAAATTCCCATTTTTCTCAACCTTAACTAAATTCCAGCAATGCGTGCTTAAAAGGATCGATTGGATTCTTATATCTCCTGATGCTCCAACAAAAGTCCCAGCTCGCAAATGCCTAAATTTGGAGGTGTATAGCGCATTAATCAAATACGAAAATGGAAAAGTCAAGCCAGCCCATTATCTTATTCAGATAATTGATTACGACAATCTCAATAACCAACGACAAGAATGGATTTCTAAACAACCGGTGCATCTAGTTACTGATCCTGCATTAGCAAGAACCATTGTATTTTTCAATATTTATCATCAATGTTAGGCATTAATTGAACAAGGAAAAGTGTTAATGCATTATGAAAATACTACTTTCGCATATGACAATGAGTTTGAAGAATACATGAAGATGGAAGGAGCAGTCTCAGAAGATATCTTCGAGTATCTATTTGATGTGGGAGCTGAAAAGTTCTTATCTGACAAAGAAAAGAGATATCTTCTTGAGTTATTTGAGAAATGGGATCCAGACCATCTTCAATTAGATGAAGATTTTGATGATTATTTAGATAATGATGGTTTGGAAAATATAATTGGAGATGAAGGCATGCAGAATTTCAATAATGATGACTAGTGTTATCATTATTAAAAGTTTTGAAAAGTAGCTATCACATTATTTTACTATCTTGATAAGTGTCTGGTTTATAAAATAAAGTAGTGTACTGTAGCCGTCAGTGTGTACTGTAGTCATGTGAAAAATCAGTATGTACTGTAGCCATTCGGGCATCCTATGTACCCCCCAATCCTCTACAAAAAGGGGGAAGTTAAGTGCTGAGAAGGGACAAAGTCATTTGAGCATTCTTGAGCACAAGAGAAGTTGGGATCCTCCATTTTTCTATGAACAAGCATCTCTAATGATCTTAACTTAAGTCCTTCTTTAAAGCTTTCCATTTTAATATCTCCACCTTTAAGCTTTCAATAAAAAACTTTTCCCAGTAGGAAATGTTATTTAATTGAACCTTATGTCTTAAATATTATAATTTCTTAATTAAAGATCTACTATTCTTGAAAAAGATTAAAAACCTGAATAGTGACTACGGTCCGAGGTATGACGAAATGAATCTGTGCTGTGCCTGATCTAAGGAAGGTGGGGTTCAGATTAGCAATCTCTGTAAACCAGAAGTTAGAGGAACGCCAGAATCCAACGCCAACTAAGTTCAGGTAACGGTCGAAACTCTCTTATTAAATTTTAATTATTTTGCTAAGCATGATGTCCCGTTAACCACAGAAAATATAATATTTAAGATATAAGCAGTAGATCGTGATAACTAGTACCAGTAAAGTCATTATAAGAAGAAAAAATACTAAAAATAGTCATATTTAGTTATTAGGGACCAATTCAAAATTTTAGAAAGTTGAAGGTCAGAAATAAAAATATTTATCCCCCAAAAATTAATTATCCAAACCTGCATAGTCCAAGAAATATTTATCTAAAAAAGTGGGTTTCGAAAATCATTATACCAAACCTCAGTGTACCAAAAAGTAAATTATTCTCAGAAATTAGATTTGTGAACGCTTCGGTCACAAATTGTGACGCAATTTGTGACCGAAACTGCAGTCATTATTTGTAACCGAGTTTGTGACCACTTTTTTTTAGACTGATCTCGAGATGATTTCATCATGGAAATTCAAACCGTTTTGTGACCTTTTTTGCAACCGCATTGTTCTTGTGTGCGAGTTTGTCACTGAATTTGATTAGATATTTTGCGACCCAGGTTGTGACCGCTATCTTTTGTGACTGCTTTTGAGATGAACTTTGTTGAAAGTTAGGCCTTTTCGTGACCATATTTGTACCTGATTTTTGTAAAGGAAAGAATAATTTTGTGACTATTTTTATGATCCATTTTTCGATAATAGCTTAGAACAAGCATTTGTAGTAGGGTTGTATTTCTGAATTTATAAAATTACAATACATATATATATGTATATGGTAACCAAACTCCATACTTCCATAACAAAAATTAAGCTCTAATACAAGCATCTTAGTATCAAACCAATGAACTGAAATTACGATAGTTCAACTTCATTCAAAGTACTACAAAACGCAAGAAAGCGCGCATATGACACCATCAAACATTATTTTCATATCAATCATCCATCATCTTAGTTGTCATCCTCCTTATCATTATCATCCTCATCCTCATCCGCATCCTCATCCTTATTCTCTTGTTGGTCACCACCACCATCATCATCACTACCACCACCACCACTACCATCTTCACCATTATATTTACCACTACCACTATCGCTTCATTTTCCAACACCAACACTGACGTATATTGAAATTGTAAATTCATTTGTTGCAACAAAATTTTTACAAGTCCGACGGTTTCAGAATGTTGTTTAGCAATTTGGTCTAGTTATTTCTCAACCCGATTCATCCTCTTCTTCAACTTTTTCTTTAGTTGCTTCTCTTTCAAGCACTTCAATAGGAACTTTCATAGTGGTTAATGGAGCAGTAGAAGAAGTACATGAACTTTTCATTCCAAATGCATAAATCTCACCTTTCTTGGAGAGCCCAACAACTTCCTTCCAAATATTCATCTAAGTTTGTGTATACAGTTGAGGAAGTGGTGTTCCTTCACCTTGAGGACCTTCACCTTGAGTAGATAGTTGAATCTCCACACGTCTTTTTTTATGCTTCTCCTATAATAAGGAACATTTAAATATTTTGTTATTTCAATAATTGAAGACACTTGAACAAAAACTTTAGTAAATAAAAAATTTCAAAAAGCAAGCCACTTGCATATGCCTCTTTTTACTTTTCATCCACAAATGATTGATTTTTTTTCTTGGAGTGGGTGTGTACAAATGAGTCATCAATCATTGGCTCACTTTCCTACATACAATTAAAGTAGAATTGGTAGTTACCAAATATGTTTAAATAATATTTATTAATTAGGCAAAATAAACTCACACATTCAAAAAAATATATTACCAATCTTCTTCTATGCTCAGAATGGGGAATTGATCATCCATAAGGACCACAACGCACATATGAACATACCCCCAATGGTAATGCTTGCTTATCTTGCCAAACACATTTTTTTTCCTTGAATTTATTAGATTTCGGATATGCACATAAACCATCAAAAACTTCTTTGATTAGCCATACAGGTAGTTTCCCATCTTTTCGATTCTTAAAAGCAATTTCTTTTAATCTTGACAACTCACGAAACTCAAAAACTCTCCTAATCTCATGAGGTCCTTATCATCCCAACAATTTTTTTTCTAAAAGTAAACCACAATTATAGTTACTTGTAAGTGTACATAAAACTATATGTCAATTTTTGCAATTTTAAGTAACGTACTTTGTAATGCCCCAACCCTTGCTGTGTCGTGGAGAGTTACCACGAATGACTTCAAGGATCATTAGCCGGTCCCACAAATCATCACAAGTCTTTTTAATGTGCTTCGTCCTGACTCGCATGTTGCTGGAAAACTTCTCATGAGGTTACCCATCATAAGATTTCTCCCAAACAAGTACGCTTGACATAGCTCACGGTCGCGGGTCGGCTCTGATGCCATCTATAATGCCCCAACCTTTCTCGGGCCATGGAGAGTTACCAAGAATAGCTTCAAGGATCATTGACTAGCCATAAATCACCACAAGCCTTTCTGATGTGTTTTATCATCGCTTACACACTGTCTAGAAAACTTTCCATTAGGTCACCCATCCTAAGATTTCTCCATAGCAAGCACGCTTAACCGTGCAATTCTTAAGAATAGGTTCCTCAAAAGAGAAAGTTCACCTTTAGTGATATGAGCAATCATTTTAAATTATTTAAGTCACATTCGGGGTGTTACATACTTCGAATTCATCGAACCATATATTTTGAACATCAATTGGTAATATACTTCCTAGTATGATATGGTGAATCATACTTTCTTCTTATGATATTAAAAAGGGTTGGAACGACACCAATGTGGCTTGGATAAATTCTACCAAAAATTAAATAAATGCATAGTATTATAATTTTTATTTTATCATGTTAATTAAAAAGAAACATGAATCACAAGAAGAAGCAAGTACTTACTCTTTTCCTATTGCAAAAATCTCCATCTTGTTTTGTCATTGGGCTTTTTCATTAGGTTAAAGACCTCTTGAGAAGGCTGAGCAGTCTCAGGAGTATGAGTAGTTGTTGGGATAGCACTAACAATAGGTGTATGGGCAAAACAAAGTTGGGTTGGTTGGATAGTATATAGGTGAGTATGTGATTGGGTATGACTTTGAAAAAGAGGAGAGTTTTTACGAATAGAATTTTGAATGGAATCTACTAATGTAGAGGAAATGGTAGGTGATGGGGGTAGACACAGGAGTCCCTTGAAAAGAAATTATTGTGAAACGAAACTTTTTCTTGGTGCAACTTTTCTATAAAATCTTTCAAGTGCAAAAAAAAAAAAATGAATAAAACAAATAAATGCAAATTTGATAACTGTTATTCAAATAATCACATAAACAAACCAATAATGCTAATATCAATTATTCAATTTTAAAAGAAAATATTAAAAAAAGATTAAAAAGAAAAAGAAAACATTGAATACTCTCAAGAATTATATAAAATCATATGACAAAAACAAGATAAGTTCACAGAAGAAACAAGATTGTCTTTTTAATAATATAATTATAGCAAATGATTAGCCATCGTCGTCCTTACCATTTTCATCATGTTTATCATCTTCAACATTGGGATCATCTTCATCACAAATTCTTCTTCTTCTACCTTCTTCCTCCTCCTCCTCCTCATCTCCTTCTTCATTCTTATAAGCCTTTGGTATAATATCTATGCCAGCTTCTTCATATCCATCATCCCTAAAGTTATCAATTTCAACATCATTTGATATAGCAGTAGCATCAAACATATGCTCCTCTTGATAAGAAAGTTTTAAAGTACTAGCTATCTATTCTAGATCTAAGAGTAGTCTCTATAACAACCCACCGATCTTGGTTGTCTCTTCCCCTCACAAGATATGGTATGTAATACACTTGGGTTGTAAAATCTGCAAATATGAACAGATCATATTTGCTATATCATGGAGTATGTCTTATCTCCACAATATCAAAATCTTTGTGCACTCTTGCACCACTATTAAGGGTATTATCAAACCAATAACAACTAAATAAAATACACTTTTTGATTGACTCTCCTAGATACTTGATCTCAACTGTATCTTTCAAAATCTCATAGAAATCATTTTCATTGCCAACTTCCCCAACTCCTTTGGCACAAACTCCATAGTAGTAAGCCGTCTTGCCTTCATTCTAGGCTTTTATGTAAACCTCACAACCAATAACAACAACTACTACTACTACTCCCGATGTGAGTTTTGCTTTCGTGGGATCTTGGGATATCCAGATGTAAGCAGTCTTACCTCTATGAACATGACTATCCATGGAGAGATCCATTCCAATAGAACCATTGGGTGAAACTTACAACAGTTCACCATATACATAGGCTATGTGTCCTCAAGTCTTAAAGGGCCTAATGCTAATTGACACAAGTATTAATGACATTCTATGCCATATATTTGCAACCTTACTACCTCATAAATCAAAAAACATAATTTAATTACTTAACTAAGTGATATATATATATATATATATATATATATATATATATATATATATATATATATATATATATATATATATATATATATATATGTATGTATATATATATATATATGGTTTATTATTATTAGTAATGAATTAGCTTAAACTTACATTAGCTTTAAATCATGAAACAAATTGGGTTCCAATCAAAGCATCAATCTGTTGACTAGAAAAATATGGTTTTTTTTCTCTATTTTCCTGAGTTTTAAAAAAAAAAAAACTGCCTAGTGTATCATTCAATATAATTTTAGAATTATATACGTATTAACTATGTTTTGAAAGAGAACACTAAAGATATGAAATATTAGCCATCAACCTAATATAAGGTTATGCTTCCTCATAGTTTAGCAAAACATGAAGTTGAGCTGCATTGTACTCTTTACAAGCCAACCATCATTGTGTTACTTGCCCACTAGGACGACCTTGTGGATGAAACATTGATAAAGCTGATTGTATACCATCTTGCTCACCTTCATCCTCATTTCTTTTATATCAAATCCTAATACATGGCACATTAGATGCAAAATAATATGTTCAAAAGTGAGATGTTTAAAGATTAAAGTACAATTCATGTGTTGAGCCTTCTGGACAAGCTTTATTCTTCGCTATTTTCTTTAATGAACCCAAAAAACTACGATATCATTTTTAATATATGTTAGTAAATATTATATAATCATCATAATATTTTTAAAAATTATGTATTAAATAATAACAAATTACCTTTCAAATGGATATATCTAATAGTATTGGACTGGTCCTCCTAATTTTGCTTCATACATATGTACGGGTGAATGTTTCATGGAATTGAAGAAACTAGTAAGAAAGTATAATTTTCACAAGGTAACAATAATATTCTTTTCCATTTGGATCAATTTGTCCTCTTACAACGCTGTTGAGCATAAATCTCTAAAGAGTTAGCTGAGTTCATAAAGAGGCTTCCATATTTGTTTAGGTGGCGCACTGAATGCAACTGGAAGTCATGATTGCATAAATACATGACAATCATGGCTCTTCAAACCACTTCTTAGCTTTATCAGCATCAACATATTTAGCTAAATATGATGGATAATTATCACACATTCTCAAATCTGTCGCCTGTTGAGAAACAACTCTTTTTTTTTACTCTATGGTAAACGTGAACTTTGCCTTTGGCTTCACAATTTTCCATTAGTCAACTTTTTAAACTCTAATTCTTTGCACCTGCAATATAACTTCAAGCCCATTCTTGCTTTGACATTGTACATTATTCTGTCATCCACATCCATGGCTATATTGAAAGCAAAAACAAATACATTCTTCTCTATATGAATAACATCTAAATTATGCAGAAATAAGTTTGTCTTCCAATAAGGCAATTCCCAAGATCTACTTTGCTTGGTTCAGTTATGAACTTATCCAATACCTTTAATGACAAATGATCCATTTTTAATCGCCTTAGGAAGGTATTGCATAATTTTCTGTATTTGTTCCCCACTTAATCTAGTAGAAGGCCTACTATTTTCAATCGTATTCTTTCTAAATGCATCGTTATTCCTCCCAAATTGATGATCCATAGGCAAAAATTATCTATGACAATTAAACTATGTTGGGTTCCCTCCGTTTTCTAAATTGGACATATAAATTTGACAAGCTAATTTTCCATTAGTACTCCACCTAGACAACATGACATAAGTTAGAAAGTCATTAATAGTCCAAATCATGTGACTTTCATTTGAAAATTTCCCTTCCTATAAATGTCATTTATTTGCACGTCCTCATTCCCAAAGGTTTTCAAATCATCTATCAAACGCTATAAATACACATCTATATTGGGCTTGAAATTTTTTAGACCAAGAATAATACAAGCCAAAAACATATAAGGTATAGTGATACATATTTCTGGGGGAAGATTATAAGGAATTATAATTACTGGCCAATATGAATATTGCTTTGCCTACTGTGATGAAAATGGAGAGAAGCCATCAATACATGAGCCAAGCCTAGCATTTTGTGGTTCAGAGGCAAAATCATGCTAGGTTTCATAAAAAATTTTCATGCTTCTCCATCTGATGGATGATACAACACTTCAAGCTCTCGAGGATTTTTATAATGCATCTCATATGGCGAGCAAAACTATGAGTTATAAATAACCTTTTTAGCCTAGGAATGATGGTAAAATAATGCATTCTTACAAAAGGAAAACACTTTTGTTTTCTCTTTTTTTGTTTGGACTTATGCAACTTATATAGAGTAGCATCAAAAAATCTATACATTGTCGTAGATGTATATAATACAACATACAACCATATGAGGACTTAGCTAGCCATAGCTTTTAAATGGACATGCTTATTGCATAAGTTGTATAACTCTATTAAAACAACTTTGGGACATATTTTGTTGAGATTTAATACTCAGCAATCTTAGAGTAACAGATAACTCAGAATGATTAGTGCAGCTATCCCACAACAGATGTAACGCATTTAACAAATCATAAAACCTTTGTGCATCTGGATTAGGAAGTTCTGACTCATGGTCATTGAAATTATTTTCAACCATTGTGTGATATTCATCATTGGACATAGCATGATTTTAGAAAGGAGTATTAGATAGACTATAATGCAAGTTAATTTCTTCATCATCATGGGTCTAAAATTCCCTATGTGATATCCAATAACAATATCTACTAGTGAACCTTTGCTTATATAAGTGTGCCTATACTTCCTCAGGTGGTAGAAATTGTGTTAACACATATTTGCTTGGTGCTTTCAAAAGGGAGAAATATACTTTCGATGCAACACTAGCAATTCCTGATTTATTTAAGGGCAATATTTCAACACACTGTACACGTCAGTTTTTGTAAATAACTTTGACCTCATATGGCAGCTTGAACCA
>JAKOGI010000104.1:807500-810000 GCA_029747015.1 Carnegiea gigantea | reverse complement strand
TATCCTACCCATGACTTGGAGTTAGCAGCCGTGGTCTTTGAGCTGAAAATTTGGAGACATTACTTATATTGAGTACCATGCAAGATTTATACTGACCATCAAAGTTTAAAGTATATCTTCACCCAGAAGGAGCTCAACTTGAGGCAACGGTGTTGGCTTGAGCTGCTTAAGGATTATGATTTGCAAATTCAATATCATCCAGGAAAAGCAAATGTTGTAGCAGATGCCCTGAGTAGGAAAGCGCAACAGAGCTCAAATACTATGGTGATTACTCAGTTGAGTCTTTTGAAAGAACTTGAGGACTTGAGAATTCAACTAGTGTCCCATAGACAAGTACATGTTCAATTATCAGCACTTACCTTACAGCCTTCTATAGTGGAGGAGATTCGAGTGAACCAAGAAAGTAATCCTGAACTGTAAAGAATACAGCAAAATTTAGAGAAAGAAAAGTCTCCCAGGTTTGTAGTACATAAGGATGGGACTCTGCGATTCCATAATCGCCTATGTGTGCCCTGAAATGGGAATTAAGAAAACAGATCCTAGCGGAGGCTATAATACTCGCTACTCGGTGCATCCAGGAGGCACCAAGATGTACAGAGATTTAAGGCAATACTTCTGATGGAATAATATAAAAAAAGAGGTTGTAGAATATGTAGACAAGTGTCTGACCAGTTAGAAAGTTAAAGCAGAGCATCAGCGTCCCGTGGGTGAATTGCGACCCCTAGAAATTCCCACCTAGAAGTGGGATTCGATCTCAATGGACTTTGTTATGGGTTTACCCCTGTCTGCCTCGAAGAAGAATGCTATCTGGGCTATAGTCGATCGGCTTACCAAGTCGGGCCATTTTCTGTCAATCAAAGATATCTGGGGAGTTGAAAGGCTAGCCTAGTTGCATGTTAAAGAGATAGTCTGACTTCACAAAATTTCCTTAGATATATTATCAGATAGGGATCAAAGATTCCAAGCCCGTTTTTGGCAAGTACTTCAAAAGGCCTTTGGGACCAAATTGAACTTTAGTAGCTCTTATCACCCTGAGACAGATGGGTAAATTAAAAGAGTGAATCAAGTTCTAGAGGATATGTTAAGAACTTATGTATTAGAGTTTCAAGGGAAATGGGAAGATGATTTACCTTTAGTGGAGTTTTCTTATAATAATAGCTATCAGTCCACTATCACAATGGCCCCGTTTGAGGCTCTATATGGGATAAAATATAGAACTCCACTCTGTTGGAGTGATTTGGATGAGGCATTGATTTTAGGCCCTGAAATGATCCAGGAAACCGTGGAAACAATAAAAAGGATTCGAGAGCATATTAAGGTTGCCCAGAGTCAACAAAAGAGTTATGCGAACAAGGGAATGAGGCCTTTGGAGTTTCAAGTAGGCGATAAAATTTTTCTGAAAGTATCGCCAACTAAGGGTATCAAAAGGTTCAGGGCACGCGGCAAATTGAGTCCAAGATATATTGGACCATATGAAATCATTGAAAAGTCACGTGTATAACGCGTTTCACATCTCTCAGCTTAGAAAGTATATCCCAGATCCAAACTATGCTATTGTATTTGAACCTATTGAAATCACTGCGGATTTTGTATATAAAGAGCAACCAATCCAAATACTGATCGCATGATTAAGCAGTTGCGTACCAAGCAGATACCTGTAGTCAAAGTGCTATAGTCAAATTATACCTTCCAAGAAGCTACTTAAGAGACTGAAGAGGAAATGAAAGCCAAATATCCACAATTATTTGAGTTAATCTTGCATTACATGGAAAAGTCATAAGTTTCGAGGGCGAAACTCTTTAAGGGGGGAAGGTTGTAAAAGCCCAACCCTAAAACTATTTAATTATGTTTATTTATTTAATTACCTCATGTTCATAATTTTTTTTTCATATTTATTTATCGCATTTATTCACCCCGGTGAGCCCTTACTTGGCAATTCGGATTTTATTTGTTTATTTAATTAATTAATGAAAACTTTGGAAGAATTGATAGCAGGCCCTAACAAATTTAATCTAAGTAATTTATTTTGTTTTCCGTAACATTACAAAAATTTAATTTTGAGTTTCGTAAAAACATTATCGTTACAAAGCATTTTATTCCCAAACCCAACTTATTTCGGCCGTTTTGAAGCTCAACAAGTTTGCTTATTAATCTAACTAATTAGCATGGTTAAACTTAACCATGGTTAGGTCAAAAAGTTACTTTATTAGGTTAAACTCAGCCAAAGAGCTAGATTAGTCAACAAGACACAATTCAATCCATACTTCATTTTCTCTCTCCTCTTTCTCTTCCCTCCCCATCGGACACAGCAGCAGCAGGCCAGCCTGTTTTGGCTGATTTCCGGCCGCTTTTTCAGCCAGCTCCGGTGATCTCGGACCCCCCCGATATCCTAATACCTCAAGCTAACATCTTCCATCATCAAAACCACTAAACTCCATCTCTATCTCTACTTATTTTCAATCAAAGTAAGTAACCTTGAAATTTGATTTTGTTAGTTTTG